>VMDO01002278.1:0-149263 GCA_007922755.1 Pedetes capensis
TGACCTTGAGTATATCCCACCTGAGTTCAGAGACCACCTCAAAAATAGGTTTAATGCATTAGACACAAATGACAGGAGACCAGAAGAGTTGTGGCATGACATAAAAGATATCATTCAAGAAGGAAGCAAAAAGTTCTTAAAAAGACAAGAAAAAAAGAAAAGACCAAATTACATGTCAAAAGAGACACTGGACCTTGCCATCCAACATCCAGCAGCTAAAGCAAAAGGAAGACATGATGAAGTTAAAGAACTAAACAAGATTTCAGAAGGCAGCTCAAGAACACAAAAACAAATATTATAATGACATGTGCAAGGAGCTGGAGGCAGAAAACCAAAAGAGAAGAACACGCTCTGTGTTTCTCAAGCTTAAGGAAGTGAAGAAAAAATTCAAGCCTCGAGTGGCAGTAGTGAAAGATTCTACAGGGAAAATATTAAATGATGCAGGATACATCAAAAGAAGATGGGAAGAATACACAGAGTCATTATACAACAAAGAATTGGTAGGTGACCAACCATTCCAAGAGGTTGCATATGAAGAAGAACCAATGGTGTTGAAGGGCGAAGTGGAAGCTGCCTTGAAAGAACTGGTGAAACACAAGGCTCCAGGAATTGATGGGATACCGATAGAGATGATGGGATACCAATAGAGATGTTTCAACAAACAGATGCAGCACTGGAGGTATTAACATGTTATGCCAACAGATTTGGAAAACAGCTACTTGGCCAACTGACTGGAAGAGATTCATATTTGTGCCTATTCCCAAAAAAGGGGATCCAACTGAATGTGCAAACTATCGGACAATATCATTAATATCGCACACCAGCAAAATTCTACTAAACATCATTCAGAAGTGACTGCAGCAGTATATAGACAGGGAATTACCGGAAAATCAAGCGGGATTCAGAAGAGGGTGGGGAACTAGGGACATCATTGCCGATGTCAGGTGGATATTAGCTGAAAGCAGAGAATATCAGAAAGATGTCTATCTATGTTTTATTGACTATGCAAAAGCATTTGATTGTGTGGATCATAACAAATTATGGATAACACTTCAGAAAATGGGAATACCAGAACACCTTATTGTGCTCATGAGAAATCTGTACATGAACCAGGAGGCAGTTGTTTGAATAGAACAAAGAAACACTGAGTGGTTTAAAGTTGAGAAAGGTGTGCATCAGGGCTGTATACTTTCACCCTATCTCTTCAATTTGTATGCTGAGCAAATAATCCGAGAAGCTAGACTTTATGAGGAATAATGCAGCATCAGGATTGGAGGAAGACTCATTAACAACCTGCGTTATGCAGATGACACAACTCTGCTTGCTGAAAGTGAAGAGGATTTAAAACATTTACTGATGAAGATCAAAGATCATAACCTTCAGTATGGGTCACAACTAAACATCAACAAAACAAAAATGCTTACGACTGGGTCAGCACACAACTTCACATTAAATGGAGAAAAGATTGAGGTTGTCCAAGATTTTGCTTGGCTTGGCTCTATAATCAACACCCGTGGAAGCAGCACTCAAGAAATCAAAAGACACATTGCTCTAGGAAAAGCTGTGGCAAAAGATCTCTTTAGAGTATTGAAAAGCAAAGATGTCACATTGAAGACGAATGTGCATCTGACTCATGCCCTGGTTTTTTCAGTGGCGTCATGTGGTTGTGAAGGCTGGACATTGAACAAGGGAGACAGAAAAAGAATTGATGCTTTTGAATTGTGGTGCTGGAGATGTCTATTGAATATATCATGGACTGCCAAAAGAACCAACAAATCTGTCCTAGAAGAAATGAAACCAGAGTGCCCCTTGGAAGCAAGAATGGCCAGACTTGAGTCTCACATATTTCGGACATGTAGTCAGGAGAGATCAATCCCTGGAGAAGGATATCATGTTTTGGAGAGTGGCAGGTCAACGCAAAAGAGGAAAACCCTCCACCAGATGGATTGACACAGTGTCTGCACCAATGGGCTTAAACATAAATAAGATCGTTTGCCTGGCACAGAATCGGCAAGTGTTTCTATCTGCTGTACATAGTGTCGCTATGAGTCGGACTCAACTCGAAGGCACCTAACAACAACAACAACAACAACAAGGTTTTATCTGAAAAGCTACCTAGTCTAATACTGTAAGCACACATATTCTACTTCAGTGCTGGAATTTCATGACAGTGGGGTAGATAAATTCCCTAAATGTTTTTTACTCTGATTTCAAAACAAACATAAATGTAACCCCACAGGTGTATCTGATAGTCAACCCAACATTAAGAACTATTTGAGTGGTGTACACCCGTAATCCCAGCGTTTAGGAAGCAGAGGCAGGAGTATCGATGCAAGTTTGAAGTCAGTCTGGGCTATACAGTGAGACCTTGTCTCAAAAAGCAACAAAACAAAACAAAGAACTATTTGAAAATAGATGGATAATTTTCACCCTCAGAGTTTCTGATTCAGTAGTCTGTGGAAGAGCCCAAGCATCAGGAAAGTGCAGCTCTATTGGAGACCATGATGAGAAGCCAGGGTATTAAGATGTACAGAAATTTCACGCTAGAGCCATAGACTAAAAATTCCATTGCAGGAATAGGAGGGAGTAGTAGAATCAGTAGTAGAATCCCTTGGCCCTTTTTGCTTCTCACTATACTCAGGACAAACTTAAGAGAGTCTCTGGAAGATTTTCTCAACACTTGAACCAGTTGCAGAAAATTTACATGTATTTTAATTCCACTGTTACAGAATTTTCAATGGTTTCTATACAGTTGTTATTCTTGTTAGGTGCCGTCGAGTCGGTATCTGACTCATAGCGACCCTCATAGGGTTTTCAATGGCTGTTTCGGGATTGCCTTGGGAGTGGATTGCCAGGCCCTTCTCCCATTTCTATACAATAGTCATCGGCAAATACCCAGACTATGCAACAAGAGATCACAGAGCCAGTGTGGCTTCAGTTGAAACAGACAGGGTCAAATCTCAGTCCTACCAACTCAGCAAGTTCTCCATCTTCTTATACGAGGAGGTCATGGCACTCGAGTCTCAGGTCCCTCACTGTAAGGAGACCAAAGGACCAAGTTCACACAGTGGTTGTAAAGGAGATGAGATTTATGTATGAAATTAGAGTGTACACTGCAGATTAGTACAGGTAGCACAGTAGTAAGCTGTTGTCCTTATTTAAATCCAACAGAGATAGATACAAAATAAGCCTTCAAATTAATCTTCTAAGTACTCAGGTATCTTACCCATTGGCATATGAATTGTGTATTAATCTGAATTTTGCTATTCCTTCAAGTCTAATCTCACTCATTCTCAAAACTCAGGTTAAATGTTAATCCCTTTCTGAAATATTTTGTGTCCTCGATGATTATTTCCATCTGTCTTTGTATACTATGTGATTTTATTTAACCACATAGGTTTTCTTTTGTCCAGACTGTGAGCTTTCTGAGAATCAAGTCTCACCCATCTTTGATTTATTGTGGATGGGATATGCTCAGTATGTTAATTAAATTAACGATTGGCAGAAGGAGAAAAAGAAGTGCTGTAGAATAGTTTTATGCCTGCAGCCATAGCACTGTGGCATCAGATTCCATCAGATCTCAGAAGCTAAGCAGGGTCAAGCCTGGTTAATACTTGGATGAGAGACCACCTGGGAACACCAGGTGGTATAGGCTTGAGAGAAGGACCCAGCAACCCACTCCCAACAAACAATCTGCCATTGAAAACTCTATGAATAGCAGAGAAGCAGTAACAATACTGTTTCACCTGTTGTACGTAGGGCCCTATGAGTTGGATACCAACTCAATGGCACCTAACAACAACAACATAGAATAGTTTAGACCATTAAGACTTGTGGAAATATAAAGGCAAACATTTCATCAGAACAGTGGCCTTGTGTGTCTGAAGGCTCCTTCCCCCAGTTCATAGCTGTGCTGGGTACCTAGTAGGCAGCTCAGGAGAAATTTGCAAACAAAAAGAAGACAGACCAGTTCTAGGCAAAGGTTTTGGTAGATACAAACTTCTTCCGATGCCAAGTCCCATTTTCTGTAGTACAATCCCAAAGTGTCTCTTAGCTACACAGAAGCTCCCCTGCAGAATCATTAGAACCTCCATAGCCCTTGTCCTCACTTGTTGGTCATTTTAGAACACTGTTCCTTATCAGAAGGACCGGGTCCTATATCCCATTCCTGCAAGACTCTTCTGCATTCCTCTTTTACTTTCTAATTTAATAACCATGCATTCCTATACCAGTTACAGGCACTAAAGGGACACCATTCACAGGTAATGAGATACTTCATTCACAGGAAATAATTAATCTTCTAAATACTTAGGTATCTTACTTGAAATATTTGATCCCTGAAGAACTTAATCCAAAAGACAGACCCATTAATGACTTTATCAGACAGTGTGGCTGCTCACTCCCACCTGGCCTGTACAGAGCCAAAAGATAGCCCTTTCCAGCCTGTAAGGATCCTGATGTTATGAAATCCAAATTCAGACAAGGCTCTGTGGTAGAGCAAACAAGAGATAATATGTTCCAGTTATTAGAATATGAGCCTTTTTAGGGTATAGAATTCATTTGTGATTAAATAAAACAGTAGGATTCCGTAGTCAATATGCACCTTAACCCAGTAATGCCTCTCATCCTATTTATAGGACAGGAACCAATACACGATCATTTCTCCGAATTTATAGCAGACCCATGTGCTTGCACATGTTATCACACTGTGTCTCAACCTTATCTCCTGCCAGCTGCTTGCTTTTGTATTTAGTCCATCAGAAACTACAGTGTCATGGTCATGTCCTTATAACACTGAGTTACTGTCCTATGAAGAGGACACTGCATGTGAAGGGGCTAGCTAGTAAGAGACTTCATCCCTTGGACAAGACTTGTGCTAAAAGTGTCTCAGGGAAAATGTGGAATAAAAGCATGAACCAAGATGCTGGCCATGTTCCAGCTCTGCTTGTTTCGCACTGGGTAGGATATGGGTGCTGCCTGGAACATCAGTTGGGAGAATATACCAGGCCTGTTTCACACAGGGCAGGGCCCAGAGACAGTGGGTAACAGGAGTGGCTAACAGCTGCGCTCTCTTAAAGGAGAGGGCCAGGCTCTCTGTTGAATGTGAAACCCAGATCTCTCTACCCTTTGCATGGAACTGTTCTTGAATATTCCCTGGGTAGTGTCTCCCTGTACACAAAAGGTCCTGGGTTTTCAAGGTGACCTCCTTTGCTTCTCCACCACAAGCCAAGTCCACATAGATATGGAAGTGTTACTTAATCCCTTAAAAGGCCAAGAGTTTGAGCAATTGTTGAGCTTTCAAAAAGATTCTGGTAAGTGGACTATTGTCTCTGATCTCTGATAAAGTTTTTAATTTAGAGTCGAGCAATTCCCCCTGGTAATAAACGCAGCTTGAGCAGACAGGCATGCTATTGTTCTAGAATAGACATGGTTCAAATTAAACCTTGCCCTAACAGGTACAAAACTGAAAACTGCCTTCTGTTAATGCTGGACTTTCAGGCAGAGAGTTTTCAATTTTATCCATTTTTCACTTTCATGATTTTTACCTAGCTAAGTACCACCTGAGGGTTTTTGTTTGTTTGTTTGTTTACTATTTTCTTTCAATCTATTCAGTTCTATGCATGAATAAATTTATTTTATTGCTGTAAGTGGAAAGCTAGTATTCTCTGTCTTTAATTGAAGCTAATAAATACAATGAAAACAAAGGTTAATTTCTATCTAGATAAAATTGCTTGCCAGAAATCCTTAGCTCAAGGCCCATTTCCCTTTATTTGAAAGGAATTTAACCTGGAGTGTGGGGATACTAGCACCACTGTGCAACTTTCTTTCAGGGAATGTGATGGATGAGAGGGAGAGCCCTCTTTTCTCTTTGCACATAACTATTTCAATGCTTTTGACTCCAAAGGGGTACTCAGCCCACTTTTGAGAAACATTGCCTTAAAAAACTCACTCCCTTTTTAGTCTATGTGAGGAACTAAGCATCTGATTGGCTGGACTTGTGTGAAAACTCCTTTGTTGGATGGGATAAAAACATGTCAAGGGGAGGTAGGTGGCACTCTTCATCTACCCAAGAAATGTGTCATCTAATAAGCATTGGAATAAACTGAGAATATGAAAAAAAGAAAGACATAAATGTTTAGAAGCAAGAATGCCAGAAATCTGCAAGTACTTAACACTAGGATATCAGTGGCAGAGGAAAGATGGCTTTGTCTGTTGTGTACCTTGGATCTAGACCTCGCAGTGAGGAAAGTGTTTGGCATAGCAGGCACATAGTAGGCCATCAAAAAGTATCTGTTGAGTCAAAGAATACAAACTACATTCCCAAGTCTTTGAGCCCTGATATAACTGTAAGGATCATGGGTGGGCAATGGGTTGGCACAATACAAACAGGTTTTGGGAAGCAAGAGTTGGAGAAAATCTTGAAGCAGGTGACAGTCAGAGAATTGGTGTGTATGGCTGAGAACATAAGGTACACAGTATCTATGAAGATAGTGAGTTTATCTCACCATGGGTTGTGACCTTTGAATAGCACAAAAATGCAAGTTATTTCCCAGTTTGAATAAATTTTCCCTTTCCTCAGAACAAAATCCCCCTTTCCCTTTTTATTCACAAACATGAATTTATGATTCACTTACACCCTATAAAGTGAGCTGATGATTCTGCAAGACAAGCTATCTTCTGTTACAGGAGTGATAACTTCTATTTCCATAAATATGTAGGTTACTTTCTGAGAAACCCAGTGTTACATAGGCACACTGTTAGTTTATGGATTTTGCTGTATTTCCACAGTAGTTGAGGAGGCTCCTCAAAACTTTCAAGTTAGGCAGATGAGACTTTTTCTGCAGTTGCCTTTTGAGACTTTTTGTTAAGTGGAGTCACTGTCCCTTAGGTATTAATTCACCATCACAAAATTTGCTATGTATAGAGAGCAGAATCTCTGGAAATATATTTTTGAGACAGGGTCTCATTCTGTAGCCCAAGCTGCCCACGAATTCTTGATCCTTCTGACTCAGCCTCCCAAGTACTGGGATTGTAGGCATATGCCAACACAGTCAGCCCAGAAAACTTTTTCTCATTTTTGCAGTACTAGAGGGCTGAACCCAGAGCCTCATGCATACTTTCTTGGCAAGTGCTCTACCACTGAGTTGCACCCCAACTTTTTTTAATTTTTTATTTTGAGCCAAGGTCTAAGTTACGCAGGCTTCCTCTGGCCTCAAACTTTCAATCCTCCTGCCTCCACCTCCCACGTCACTGGAAATACAGGTGTGCATCACTGCTCCTGGTCCCAGAAGATCTTTTAGAAGAATAAATAAAGCGGCAAATTGGCAGGATTGTAAATATGAAGCAATAGTTGGGAACTGAAGCCATTGCTGGTGTTTCAGAATTAGCTGTGCTATCACAGAGCAGCCCTGGGCCCGGCTCTCTCTGAAGAGGGAAGCTCTCCCACCCATGCAGGGCCCATTCACATGGAAAGGATGTCTGAGGACGGGCCTGAGGGCAGGAAGGATTTGCCTGAGCTGTGGCTGCACAGGCCTCATGAAAGGCTTCCATTTTCAGAAATAGGAGGCCATGACTTCAGACTGGGTATCTCCCATGTTGGTTAAATGATAGGAAAACTTCAGCTCAATTGTACCTACAGAATGTTTTTCAGAAAGCTAATTTTTGCCTTTTCTCACACTAAAGCTATATTTTAAAAAGGTTAAATAAGGATTTTGGATAAACCTTGAACAAAAACAAGGTAAAATGAGCTTTTAATGTGTTGGACTTCAAACCTAATTTTTCAAAACTTGCAGATTTCTTTCCATTTTTAAACAGACCTGTCTAGTGAAGTACTAGCAGGAATCAAAATTTAATGTTTTCTAAACCGAGTGAGGTAGTGCCATAAAATATTTCCAAAACCAACGTAAAGATTTGATTCTCTGTGTCTTTTTGACTTTTTGACTTTTTGACTGAGCTGTGGCTGCACAGTCCTCATGAAAGACATTCTCTCTTTGGGAGGGCGTGTGCTTTGGTCCTCCGGGGATGAGAGTCTTGACCAAGCTCTTGGCCCGTGGCAGGTGCAAAAGGCCGAACTTCTGTATGAACTAATGAAACCATGTGCCTGTCTTTCAGGTTCAATATTTCTTCAAGATCTTGGATAATTAGCAGTGCAGAAGGTAAAGAAGTCACAGCCTGAGGCATTTAGACAAGAGTGACTCGTGCACATGAGGAATGTGTTCATTCTTTTATTGTCCATTGTTTTAACCTGACTGATACAAGATCAACAAAAGCACTGTACTCCTGGCAATTATTACAGATGTTAGAACATGGATTTGCACTGTAGACAACACTTAACACCAGTCTATGGGGTACTGCATTGCTTCTTATAAAGTTCAAAATAAAGATTTATTTTCAAACAAGTGACTTTGGTTTATTTCATACATTACACTTTTTCTTGCAGAAAAAAATAAAATTGTACAACTGCATAAATATAAAATTCTTCCACCATGAAAATGGTTAAAACATTCATAAAGACACAGCACCAGCATGTGATGCCTCCAGAGAAAGGAAAAAAGGAAAAGAAAATGTACAAAGCAAATTAATTAGCCCTGTCACTAGCCAAAGTGATGGGCAGATCCAGACCTCAGACACAGCTTCAGAACATACTGGAGGACATGGGAAGAAATGTCAAGACAGCATTCAGCACAAAGCACAACATAACCCATCACCTTTTTGTGGTCTTCCGTAATGTCACCTAAAATTTAAAGGGCAGTTCCCCCATGACAGCCCACCCCCCTCAGCCCCAGGAAAAGAAAGTAAAGACCTAACACCACAGGAAAAGACTATGGAGTGTGTTAAAAATGCTCATTAATGGGCCATTATTGTTGAAAGAGCCAAACCAGGAGGAAAAAAAAAGTACCATGCCAGTTTTATTCCCATTGAATATTTACACCTTGGACAGCAAACCTTGCTCACATAAAGTAGAAAACAGATATGATAAAACATGGCTTGAAAAATGACCAGAGTATGCACCTATAGTACTGTACACTAAATAAAATACACAAGGCAGCAATACTTAGGGGCCAGAAACACTGCTTACTACAAGTCAGTTATGGAATCATAATTTACAGTAAAAATGGGCATGTCCCAAGGCTCAATTTTTATTTTTCTTTTGTCATTTACAGTAGAATAAATATTTTGTTGCTATTGCTACACTTTAAATTTACATTCTAACCTATTAAATGCAGAAAGCTAGTGTAAAGCATATAGATTAAGTGTAGGTCCCATTACGTATGACAGTTTGTTCAAGACTAGTAGGTTTTTGTTTCTGTATCTTTTTTAACTTATTAAATGGCTAGTGGGAAAGATTTGTGCTTATGATCAGCTCTTAACTTCAATTTTTACATCAAAGCGTCCCTGAAAACGGTCTTTCTCACTGTACCCAATGTTCTCGCCATACGCCTTACACTCAATGCGAATTTCAGTGTCCATGGTAAGGTTGGTGAACTGCACGGCCAGCAGGGGCTGCAGGTACTTGGGCTGCAGGAGTTTGCCATAGTAGGGATAATACTGCAGAGGAAAACCAGCGTATCCACCCAGTCCAAAGTATTCGATGTTTCCCACTTTCTCCTTATCTTCGTCTCGCTAAAAACCAGAACAAGATGCAATGTTAACGGCTCATGTCACACAAAGGACTCACATTCAAGGAAGACCTTTAGCCCCCCAGAGCAGTTTGTAAACTACTGCTAGATGCAAACAAGCCACCTTCGGACGTGCCCAACTCAGACCTGTCTGAGAAGTATGGGAATACCAAGCACTGGAAGACACTGGTAGGTGTCTGAGGCCACAGGAAGCATATGGATGTATGTTGTTGTTGTTGTTAGGTGCCGTCGAGTCGGTATCAGACTCATAGCGACCCTCATAGGGTTTTCAATGGCTGTTCCAGGATTGCCTTGGGAGTGGATTGCCAGGCCCTTCTCCCATTTTTGTGGTGCTGGGAATTGAACTCAGGGCCTCAGAGACTGCAGCGCAGTGCTCTACCAACTGAGCTAAATCCCAGCCCATGGATGGAGATATATATATATGTATATGTATATATATATATGTATGCACACACACACACACACACACACTCAGTCTAATCCATTGCAATCTTGAGAAATGGTCACAAAATGAGGGATTCCCATCGTGCAAATGGGGAAACTGAAGCAAAGACCAAATAAGCACTCTTCTAAGCCAACACAACCTCCTATACAAAGAGTGAAAAGAGCTCCCAGCGCCGTCCAAGAGGACATTATTTCCAGGGATCTTATCTCCAAAGGGTTACCTATTCACCTCTCATTTGTTACACCCATTTCCTTTCTTGGTGCTGGCAAAAAAATGGCACTGTTTGGGGAGTTCCTTTTATTTTGCGTTCTCTATCTAAATAGTTCATCAGGTATCTGATTTTAGATGAAGAAGGAAAATGTACTGATTATTACTTTATTCTCAATATTTTTTAAAGAGAAGCCTATGTATGCCACAAATTTTTATTTGACATTATTTGCTTAAAAAAAAAAAAAAAAGGTGATTTCAATAAAAAATTTTTTTTTCCGGTACCGAGGGAGTTGAACCCAGGGCCTTCATGCATGGTTTTGCAAACACTCTACCACTGAGCTGCACCCTAGCCCATTTTTTACTTTTTATTTTGAGACAGGATCTCAGTAAGTTACGCAGGCTGCCTCTGGCCTTGAACTTGCAGTCCACCTGCCTCCATTTCCCAATTCGCTGGGATTATAGATGTGTTCCGCAACACCCAGCAGGCTCCAAATTTTTAACACAGGCACTTCTGGGGGCTAGCTCATCTCTCGGGTCCACAAACCAACATTCCAATGGATTAAGTTCAAATATTTAAGTTTTCTTGTGCCAGTGGAAAAATGGAGCACACAGTTTTATTCATGTTACATCTTTCTGTCCTTTTAAGATATTCAGCCTAGTAAACTTACAACTCAACTTTCTGAGCCTAATGCCTAAAAGCAATGTTTTTGTTTCCTATATTAAAATTTTACCTCTAACTTTAGATGACTTCATCATTCATCCTCCTTTCCCAGCCCCACCTTTCCATCCACCCTCAGTAACTCCAAATGTGCCCTTACCTTGCCATTGCACTGAACAGGGAGGACATTTGGATTATACTTCATCACAGAGTAACTATCCAAGGACTCGTTCTTGGGAGGCTAAAAGTAAAATCCATGTTGGTCAGTGAGATGTAAATATGTTTATTTTAATTTCTGAGAAACTAGTTTGTAGCCCAGACAAATACACAATGGTCACAATAATTCGACTGAAATATAGTAAAATGCATCAGGATTGCAAAATGAGTAACTTCCCTAACCAATCTAGGAAAAGTCTACGAGTTTGTTGAGAAGTATGGATCCAAGTTTTATGAGCACTACAATTAAACCATGAAGCAGCCTGATGCTAAAACGATCACTAGATGGTAACATAACTATTATAAGCTTTACTCAAGACAATGAAAAATAAGAGACAATTGATGAGCGATTGTTAAGATTATAATAAGTACATGGGAATATTTGTTAGATTATAATAATTACATGGGAAAGCAGACTGACATGTCTATTTCATAAGACTTGGGCTTTCCTCCTGAGCCATGAATAAATGACGCTATCCTTTTCCCTCAAGAGTGCCTTCTTCAAGTAGGTTTTCCCTCTTTTGGATATCTCCAGCGTACAGTTTGAAAATTACTGCCACAGTGAAATATCCAGAGCCTTCCTTCCTATATCCCTGGCACAAATCTACTTCAATAGAAGTATAATGAACATATACTATTCCTATCAGCATAGCATGTGGGTCTTGACATATGATGTAACCCATAAATAGTCTGATGACAGTCATTAAGATGAACAGTTCTATATATCAGTGAGGAATGAATATTTTGGTATTACTCTTTGTTTTGGAATATAAGAAAATGATTATGTAGATTTGACTCTTTTGGAACTTTTTGCCAGTAATATATTTATCTTTAAAACCAGGAAGAGAAAATGTTTATTGATCAAAGAAGTTGCCAGAATCTACCCTAAGAAGATGAAAAAAGCATACCAAGTAAGATGCCAGGGTGCTGCAATCTCTGACAAAAAATCCCAACAAAATAGCGGGGGATTTGGATGGAGTGATGAATTAGAAGGGGCAATAGATAATTTAATTCAAGGGGAGACCAAATAGAAAAGAAAAAAAGGGGGCTGGCTTTGTCACTTAACAGAAAACCCAGATGTGAGAAGATATAAATCACAACGGGTGAAGCTTTGCCTCTGTAAGGTACAAATATCACTAAAGGTCTGTGGTGAGGAATATCAAAAACAATGGACTCTGCAGAAACAAGCTTCAGGCTTCCTTCAGCCATGCCACACCAATGCCTTCTACCGCAAAATAGCTGACTGATTTGGTGGTGTGTTCCCTAGCAATATGAATATCAGGTACATGTGTGGCATGATGTTCTCACCAATTTTTTTCAATTATATCCTAATGTGAGTGGAAAGGATTAAAGTTCTGTTGAGAAGTATACTAATTTCTGCAGGAAATCTATCAAGCCAGCCAGTCAGCCAACTATCCATCCGCATACTTAGCCATTTTTGCCTCTGGTGGCAACAAAGGACCTCTGATGTTAATAAAACTTTTCATCTCTACATTGATTTTCTTTTGGGTAACATGCATTATGGAAACAAATGAATAGCATATAGTAAAAAATTAGTGAACTAAAGAGTATGATTTCAAAAATTAATTTGTTCCTATGAAATTTTAAAAATAGTCTACTAATGCAGGGCTCATGTGGTGATTGGGGGAAAGCTGCTGGAAGAGGCCAGGCTTAACGAGAAGGACAGCATTGTTTAACAGATGATCTGGAGGAGAGAATGAAAACTCAAATTCATAAAAGCACTGATCACTTTTCGTTCTTTTAAAGAATTATATATTCTCACAAAACAGTGAGCAGGGGCCATTTGGCATTTTTCAGATCTCAGGTAATGTTTATCCTTACAAGCTGCAAAAAGCCAATAGCATGTGATCAAAGTCACGCCTACGTGGTGTTCAATTTTGATTTTTTCAATGAAGTCACCATTCAAAAAAAGGAATTACTTTGTTAGATTACCAGACAGTATTTCTTAAATACTCTTGTGGCTTGAAGATGACCAAGAGCAGAATATGACTCTATATCCAGGAGATTTTTAAATTTAAAAATATCATCTTCTACTTTTTCTTTTAAAGAGTTTACATGTTACAGGAAACTGTCACCTGGATTCTAAATGAAGTATTAAGAACCAAGCCACAGGTTCTTAATTTGACTTTGCCAATCAGAATTTCTGAAACTTTAGAAAATTAAGATCCATACCACTGGTGTTAAGCAAATTTTTTGGTGTTGTGCTACTGGTTGGGCTTCAAAACTGGCAGTGAATGTACTTTAAAATTTCTTATATTGTCTTTTCATGTTAATGCAGTTCTTATTGGTGGCAGCGTTGGGTGCTGTTGAGTCGTGTCTGGCTCATAGCGACCCTCATAGGGTTTTCAACTTCATCCAAAATATGAGTGACTCATCTAAGTTCTATAATGTAAAATATTACTTGCCCTCGGTTTGAAGCCCAGAACTCGGTTAAGCTTTATGATAATGCAGGGTTTGCCGTCTTTGTATCCATAAGTTTCATCATTTTGTCCAGAGCAATTTCCCAACCAGTCAAGCTTGAATCTGCAGACCTTTCGCTCTCCTCGTTCATGATTAAACTCTCCTCGTTCTTTAGGTTCGCTGGGCACACCTAAAAATACAAACGTCGTTTTTATGTTGTACCAGCAATTCTCTACATACTGCTGAGAAAGGAAAAGAAACTTTGCTCCATGTCACAATCTTCTATTCGAAGACGGTGCACCTGTGTGGTCTAAATTAACCAAGGACTTCCAGCAGTCCTCTCATCTCTTCACAGGGAAAAGGTATCTTAAGAAAACCAATAGCTGGTCCGTGACCCCTCATCAAAGCTGCATAAACCTGACTTGACAATCAGCACACGTTTGCTCTCTGGTAATATTTCTCTTACTCTAAATAATGCATTGCTGGGATTTAGCTCAGTTGGTAGAGCGCCGCTCTGCAGTCTCTGAGGTCCTGAGTTCGATTCCCAGCACCGCAAAAATGGGAGAAGGATGTGGCAACCCACTCCCAAGGCAATCCCGATACAATCTGCCATTGAAAACCCTATGAGGGTCGCTATGAGTCAGAGACGACTCGACGACACCTAACAACAACAACAACAAATAATGCATTACCCAGCTAGTTAGAAGACTAAAAGGAAACTAGATCACGCTCCCTGAGCTGTGTCATTTATACAGGTCAGCGCTGCCTTACCTCAGTAACAGGCACATTATAATTAGAGAACACAAATTTAACAAGACTGTTGGTAATTTTTCAAATTGAAAGGTTTTTGGTCAGCTTTTCTTAGAGCTATGCCTCTAATCAGCATGGTAAATAGTAAAAGAGGGAATAGGAATTGTGATTTTAACACATGAGTTTAAACACATGATTTTAAACACATGAGTTCTTGTTTCATTAGAAACACTCAACTGAGAAATTTTGTTCTAGCATTTGTAATTCATACCTTATACAAAAGCCAGAGAAAGACTAAATGAAAATAGAATTCAAAGCATCCTCTAGGAAAATGACACAAATATTTTATATATACATATTAATTTTTATAATTTGTTATTATTATATTTTATTAAATTAACTATTTTCACTTCTAATAGTGAAGTGTCTCAATTTAATCCTCCTGTGAGGTCATGCCTGGCCTTCCACCACCACCTCCTGGCAGGCTGAGAGACCACCTACATGACTGTCACTGTTGCTGGTTTAACACGGTGGCCTCACAGGCTACCCTCCAGACCTACCCAATCATAATCTCTAAGGATGGGATTTGAGAATCACTCTGGTTATCCACTGAGCCTTTTTAATGATTCAAAAATGAAAATCTTGTGTAAATTCTACTAAAAAAAGTTCAGTGACAACGTTGCCTTTATATTTTTAAATTTTGGGCTGGGGATGTAGCTCAGTGGTAGAGTACTTGCCCAGCATGTGCAAGCCCTGGGTTCCATCCGAGCACCATAAAAAAAAAAAAAAAAAAGAAAGAAAGAAAGAAAGAAAAAGAAAAAGACAAACCCTACATTGGTCCACCATGACTTTAAAAATGGCAGCATGGCAGCTCACCAAGGATTATGACCAAGCCAAGTCTTCCATATAAAGAACAGGAGTTTGTAAATGCAGGAATTGGATCAGAAAGGCTGATATCACCTAGCAACTCAGGGATCTTTTGGGGGTAGATATCAGAAGATAGGATGGGAAATTCATACCCCAGGCAGGTAACAGGAGAGGACAGGTGTTTATGTCAATGACCTAAAGATTCTAAGAGCTGCTTTTGTTTTTTTGGTGTTTTGGGGTTTTTTTGGCAGTGCTGGGGACTGAACCCAGGGTTTTGCAAATACTGAGCAAGCAAGCTCTCTACCGCCAAGCTACACTCCCTACACTCCCAGCCACCAAGAGTCATTTTTCATCTTTCATAACTCATCTCCTTATCCCTAATGTTTATTATCAATTCCAAACAGGATCTATAAAGTATTCCCTAATCATAACGCCTTCCTCAGTATCAATGTGATTCTAGCAAATTACACAAAAGAGTCACTGTGGTTAGAGAAGGCCTCATGCTCTCTGTAGTAGGGAGACCTTTCAGAGCAGGATTTGGAAATAAACTCTTGTACTTCTCAATACATGCAAGAAACAAAACTGTAAGGGTGTTCTTTGGATCTGAATACTAAAAAGCAGAGGTATATAAGAGTATTTTAAAAGAATGATATCCTAGTGTGAGGATACCTTTCAAATGCAGAAAACTAAAATAGTTGAAGCTACATTGTGTCTTTCATTGCAAACTGATTTTAAAAAGTATCTTTTCAATATGATGAGTTTAATCTCTCAACTACTTTGGGAGTATCTCTCAGTCATTAAATAAAAAACAGAAATGGGAAATAAAAATTAGCAAAAAGGAAAAGTAACCAGAAGCATCAACAAAGAGCCTACTTACTGCCACAGTCTTCAAAAATCATGTCATCTTTCTGGGCCACATCTTTGTACTTGTCCAGGAACCTAATTATGTTCATCACATAAGCCTCATAGCTCTTGGGATCATTAGGACGAAAGGAAATTTCAGTCTTTTGGATCTGAGGAATCTGTGTTAATCCTAGACCAGGCAGAATCAGAAAGGGACAGAGAAAAGTCATTAGTGAGACATCAACCAGGATAATTCAAAAGCAGACTCTCCCTGCAAGAGCACACCTTGCTAACTTCACCTGGCTAAAAAAAAAATGGGTTAAATTCTTGCCTCCCTTGTGAAATCAATCTTATGGCATTTAGATTAAGTGCTTATGTATAATGGCAATGTCTTAATATCATCTATCATTCAACCTTCTTGCCAATATTCATAGTAGCCATTACCTCCATTTTATGAATGAAAACCTGGCTTGCACTGGAAGGTTAAGTACTTTGCCCAAGGTCACAGCGAAAACAGTGGACCTAGAATTCCCACCCAGGTGTGTGATATTCCACAGCTTGTTATTTTTCTAGTATCCTCAAGTGCACACCCTTGCTAGCACTGTGGGCAGGGGCTTTTCCCTCCGTAATGACATGCAAGCCTTGGGCACCCAGGTTTGCGTTTATACTCCATGTCAAGAATTTATAACCACTCAAGCTGCTGAGCCTCGAGCCTAGTCCCAGAGACATTCCTTTGGCGCTCATAACCCCAGGTGGATCTTTTAGCTTCAGCTGGGGAATGTGGGTAGATATATAGGTATTAGTCCCACAGTCTGAGCATGAGAGTACCAGAAAGGGTAAAATCCAAAATAGGTGTGCCATGGGTTTACACTCTCTAAGCCATTACTGTTTATTTTAACAATGACACAGGGTAAGTGGGTGGAGAGTCAATCACAACCACACATTCTAGCCTAGGACTACCAAATAAAATATACAAGGCACACTTAAATTCCAGTTGCACAGAAACAGGGAATTAATTTTTAGTGGTTATTGTTGTTAGGTGCCGTCTAATTGGTGTCTGAATCAGCGACCCCGCATACAACAGGTCAAACACTATTGTCAGTGCTTCGCTGCTATTCATAGGGTTTTCAATGGCGGATTGATTTTTGGGAGTGGGTTGCTGGGTCCTTCTCCCAAACCTACAGCACCTGGTGTTCCCAGGCGGTCTCCCATCCAAGTACTAACCATACCCAGCCCTGCTTAGCTTCCAAGATCTGATGGGATTGGATGCCACCGGGGTAGGGCTGCACGCCAGTATTTAGTAGGGACATACTTATACCAAAAATTATTCACCGTTCATCTGAAATTCAAATTTATCCAAGCATCTTGTATTTTCACTTGTTACATCTGGCAGCCCAACTCTAATCTCCACTCACAGATCTGCCCTCTGTATGTTGGGCCCAAAAGGTGGCTTCATCATCACAACCTTTGGTTCACACCTCTGCCTGGCCTTCCACCACCTAGTGGCAGGTTGAGAAGCACCTACATCACTCACCGAATGACTGGTTAAACTCACAGCCGCACAGGCTCCACTTCATATCTCTCTAATCATAATCTCAAGAATGGGATTCAAAAATCTCTTTAATAAGCAAGAAGAGATCCTTAAGGCCCCCTGGTATTCAGAGTACCCTAGGGAATTAGATTCCAAGTGGCAATCGTGATATAGATATGAAGATAATGGCATAAGGAGGAAGTGGTAACCAGAGTATATTAATCATGGAGTAGCACCATTTATGGAGTTTGAGAAGTGGGCTTCAGGAGGAGTTGGAGTAAATACAGATTATTTTTTCCTAGTCATTGAGGATTGCTGTGAGCTTCAAAAATGGCTAAATAATGTGGCAGGCCCAGCTTAGGGGACCGTGGAAGTAAGGGTTTCCAAGGATGCGGTCCCCTAGAGGAATGGAAGGATGAGATAAAGGCAGGGAATGGGTGCGGGGGTAGGGGTTGGCAACACCTGTAATCCCAGCACTCTGGAGGCTGAGGCAGGAAGAGGGATAAGAGTTTCAGGTGAGTTCCATATAAGTTCCAGGTCAGCCTGGGCTGCATGTGAGACAATAAAAGACAAGGAGTAGGGAACCGGGGAGGGGAGAGTCAGGCAAAGGAGTACCCAAGACAGAAGACTTCATGAGTGAGATGAAAAATTGTCTCAAAAAGACTGGTCTGAAAACTGAAGAATACAGGAAAGTAACGGCAATTAGTCCAAGAGAAAGGTGCAGAATTATCCATAAAAACCCTTCAGTCTAAAATCAGGAAAGGTTACCAAAATTAAACATTTTTTAAAGCTCATAAACCATGGGAAATTGCTTTTATGCCTAAAGCAATGTGAATGTATCCTGAACAATCCTTTTCCACATTAAACTAGCGCAGAAGTACAACATTAGGTAAAAATGGCAGCTATCTGCAAAGCTAAAGTAAACGAGGGCAAGTACAGAAGCTGGTCCTGAGCAGCTGGAATGAGGAAGACGGATAGGGAGGGCTACTCTGGGCTTGAATTGTAAATAAAACATTTAAATCAAGGTGACTTTTTAAGGGGCAGACCCAATGCCAGAGGCTCAGGAAAATGGAGCATCTCCTAGACCAGCCTCGGAGGCAGGAGAGAAAGGGGCCTTGAAGAGCAGTCCTGCCTAAGAGGCCCTGGAAAAGCCAGAGAGAGGCAAAGGCACCCACCAGGTGCAGTGGTGCAGGCCTGGAATCTCAGCAGCTCAGGAAGCAGAGGAAGGAGGATCGAAAGTTGGAGGCCAGAGGCAGCCAGTGGAACTTAGCCAGATCCTATCCCAAGATAAAAAAGTTTAAAAAGGAGCTAGGGGTGCAGCTCAGTGGCAGAGCACTTGCGAAATATACACAAGGCCTTGGGTTAAGACCCCCAGTACCATAAATTAAATAAATAAATAAATAAATAAATAAATAAATAATCCACTTTCGGGACATGGGAAAGTGGAGGAGGAACAGGGTGGACAGCTAGGAAGATGAAACAGCAAGGAGATCAAATGTCAAAAACCAAGCAGCAGCCTCAAGCAACCTTCAGGAAGGAGGGAAGCGGGGAGAACTGCAGCCAGCTGACATCTGTGCGGTAAACAACAGTGACGCAGGCTGAGGTCCATCAGCAGACGCTAGGAAGACACATCAAGTCCAGGATGCAACTCGGAGGGTCCCACCCAACAAACTGCAAAGAGTAAACTGACCCTAGGGGTCACACTGAGAGGAAACAGGGCAGCACCTCAGTGGTAAAGCAAGCACCCCATGTGTCACTGTGCCCTCTGCCCGGGCTCCAGTTCGCCTCCCAGCACCTGGCCTCTCGCTTTCTACCTGCCTCTTCATTCTCTGTCAGTGGCCACTGAAGGTGTCACTTCTTTGATGTGTGTAGGAGGAAGTATGGCTATACTTCTCAGATTCTCCCAGACAAAAAAAAAGGAGAGCAAGAAAGAGGTGGCACTCTGGGAGTGCTTCTCAATACCTCTTGATGCCAAGCCTGCGTCTCCACTAGTAAGAGACACCAGAACCCAAAACATCCTCTAACTCAGCTGTGACTAGTGTACTTTTCAGGAGCCAAGAAGCTTGAAAACTGAGTTCATGTTCACCCAGATACTTATACCAGCATTTAATGGAAATACCTCTGTTGTTCACCATCAAAGATTTGATGTGCAGAAATGGCACGTTATTGTTCCATGCAGTGGCACCGCTGGGCCAGAAGAGTTATGCACGATGAGTCTCCTGGCTCTCTAGTTATGGTAAATAAGAAATAATGAAACCAAGTCATAGAATCTCACCGATTTCTACCTGAAAGTTGAAATCCTCCTGTAAGCCCAGCTCATGGCCTGAGCCCAGCCAAGCCTGTATGATACCATGTGAGAAATGCAGATGGAGAACGCCTGAAGAATCCTGACTTTCTTCTGCACACAGAAGCATGAAAAACTGATGAGCCCAAGCCAGACATGGTGGAGCATGCCTGTAATCCCAGCGGCTCGGGAGGCAGAGGCAGGAGGATCACAAGTTCGAGACCAGAGGCAGTCTGCATAACTTAGCAAAACCCTGTCTCAAAAAGTAAAAAAAAAAAAAAAAAAAAAAGGGCTGAAAGCAGCTCAGTGGTCCAGCACTTGCAAAGAATGCAAGTGCAAGGCCCTAGGTTCAACCCCCAGTACTGGGGTGGGGCGGGGGGGGGGGGGGGGGGGGGGGGGGGGAGAGGCCGGGGGAGGGGGAACTAACTGATGAGCCCAATAACATGAGAGGCGAAACAGACGGCTGAGCACTGGGTCTTCAACTCCTATGTCCTGCCTGGCTGGATCAGACCCTGGACCAAAGTCTCTGCCCTGTCCTTTCCCTTGTAAGTGGCAAAGAACCTTAGCAGGGAGCTGAGGAATGGCAGGTAACATTAGGTACCCAGGAGGCTCAGCCAGGCTCACTCTCTTCTGTAGGCTAAAGTTTCCTGCTGGAGTGTCTGAGGGTCTTAGAAAGTGGTGGCTAAGCCTTGATGGTCACCCTTTTAATATACTCAACTTCTGATCCAAATGTTTCCAGAAAAGATATATAAGTAATGTGGGTTGTGATCACGCAGTTGGATCCTGTACCTAATACTAGGAGCATGCTAGGCTGGGTGTGTGGTAGAAAGATGCCCCCGCCAAGTGGCCATGGCCTCACTGTGTGCTCTCCTCCTCTTCCTCATTATCTCAATCTCCCAGTCTATCACCCAATACTCTGCCACCTGCCTTTTCGTCATCCAAAGCCAGAGACTTTCTCCCCTTTGAAGCTACCAGAGATCAGTTGCCTGGCCTAATCTGTCCTGAACAGTCTTAAGTAGTTCTCTGGCAAGCTCTTCTCTGGACCATTAAAAAAATTCCTCATCCCAAAAGAAATTGTCTAAAGCAACAACATACTCACAACATACAAGTGAAGGACCATTGAAACGATGTCCAAACCCTCTAAAGTTACTTACTGCTCTGCACTCTCTGAGGCCCTGGTTTTAATCCCTAGCAGTGTAAAAGTGGGAGAAAGACCCGGCAGCCCACTCCCAAAGCAATCAGCCACTGAAAACCCTATGAATGGCAGAGAAGCATTGACACAGTGCTGGGTATGGCACAGTGTCAGGGAGTGTTCCATTCTATTGTTCATAGGGTCCCTATGTGTCAGACCTGATTCAACAGCACAGAACCACCACCACCAAAAAGAAGAGACAGGAACAGGATTGGATTTGGCAACTTGATTATTTTGAGTCCACATTCAAATTCACAACCTCTGCCCTCCCCAAGGGCTGCACAAATCTCACCTTGCCGGCCAGAATTCTCACCATTATTTTCCCACCAGACTGGCTACTTTCAGCTTATCCCTCTCTCCTAAAAGTTGTTAGTAATAACTCCAAACAAGGGTGAGCTTTGTTTGCAATGGGAACTCCCAGGGTCTGAAGATAGCAGAATACCCAATCACTGGCTTGTGGTTTCAAATTCTATTCCAGGAAACAGATCTAACCTTGTGCCTCGCCAGTCTCCTGAACGTGAATGTACATCCACCAGGCCAACCTCTATACTACCTAGCTCTGCTCTGACAGGACCATTTCCCTTAAACTAGGCATCCTTATGTAATGAAGTTGCCTAAAGGAACTAAAATAGTGAGTGATTTGGGCATCTGAAATTTTAAAAGTTGGTTTTCGATGAGGACTTCAACTTTACATAAGATTTGAAATGGCGGGGGGATTCCCTTTGGCTTTACACTTGCTCTTTGGAGACACTGTTCCCTTCTCCATTCCCCTTCTCCTGAGAAACAAAGAAGTAAAACACTCCACACCTCTGGCTGTAGTCACTGTTTACAGCAGAAGAGGGAACCGATGAGAGAGAGAGAGAGAGAGAGAGAGAGAGAGAGAGAGAGAGAGAGAGAGAGAGGGAGGGAAAGAGAGAGGGAGAGAGGTAGAGAGGAGGGAGAGAGAAAAAAAGAGAGAGAGGAAAAGACAAACAAAAGAGGTGTTGCATGAAGTATTTTGTTTCCAGTTAGGTTTCTAACATAGGGAGTTTCTTTTTTTGTTTCCCAGGTACTGGGGGTTGAACCCAGGGCCTCATGGTTGCATGCTCTGCAAGTGCTGGACCACTGAGCTGCACCCCAGCCCATTTTTTTACTTTTTTGAGACAGAGTCTCACTAAATTATGTAGACTACCTCTGGTCTCGAACCTGCGATCCTCCTGCATCTGCTTCCGGAGTCTCTGGGATTACAGGCACGCACCACTGTGCCCAGCCACATAGCAAGTTGCTAATTTCTCAGTTTCTTTGTGAGCTGAGAGTATTTAAACTAGAACGCAGCCATCTTAACCTGGTAGCACTTACTCAGATGACTCCCGAAGTACAGCTGCTTGTCCCTGTCATTTAATCCATCTGATGAGTCATTAGCCAAATACTCTAAATAGATACTATTTTCCATAGACACCTCCAGGAAGGTCCCCATATGACTAAGATGCACACAGGAAGCAAAGAACCTCTTTTAAAGGGAGCCATGCACGCAATCCACCCTCATCATGTCTCCTACATATTCCAGGCTGAAAAGTAACTTCCAATTGAGAAGAAGAAGAAAAAAGACTTTACACACACATATATTTATATATACACATATATGCATTCTACCCCCTTTAAATGTCACTCTGTAGAACCTAAATTATTTCTAGATTTTATTTTTACTTTACACCTGTGGGTTAGGATCAACCTACCCACAAAATAAAGGGAGGGCACAGGAAAAAAGGTGCCTCTGTGCTTTCCGGAAACTTGCTGCCTTTGACTCACCTTCTGCCTCCTGTGACTCAGAAGCTGGACTGAGCCGAGAGTAAATCTCCCTGTCTGCAGGCGGAGTCCCGTCATCTTCCTCCCTCCCAGACACCAGAACTGGCTCCCTCTGAAAAGTCTTAGAGGAATTGCTCAGCCGCCTCTATGGTCTATTTAGGTGTTGAACAATCTTTGTGTACAGAAATTTATCCTCCCCTCTAAGTTAAATGTCACTATCACCAGCTGAAGGCCTTTCTCCACTTATGAAATGACCCTTTATCATCAGACTTTTCCCTACGGTTGCTTTCTCATTTTCAGGTGAGGGGACAAAGAATCATTTAGTTCAGAAGAGCTATCTAAAAAAATACATACAATTTCATAGGGAAATTGACATTTTGTGTAGCTTATAACCATGCTGATTCCCAATACAAGAAATTTGTCACTTTCATAAAGGGAAAATAGACAAATCCTAGTATTTTATATTAGTTAGCTTTTTTGTTCATGGTCAAAGAAAGAAGAACATATAGTAAACTTGCCTAAATATAAGATATAACATTTGCTAAGTAATGTCTGCAGCCATAGCACCCTGGCATCTGATCCCGACTGATCTCGGAAGCTAAGGAGGGTCAGCCTGGTTAGTCCTTGGATGAGAGATAACCTGGGAGTACCAGGAACTTCAGGCTAGGAAGAAGGACCTGGTAGCCCACTCCCCAAACAATCAACCACTGAAAACTCTATGAATAGCAGAGAAGCACCGACCATAGTGCCAGGCACGGCACAATGTGGGGTAGGGTTTCTTCTGTTGTACATAGGGTCACTATGAGTCAGACCCAACTCAATGGCACCTAACAACAATGGGAAGTAACTAATATCCTGAAATAAGATACTGTATTATACATGATATTTGAGGAGGTCATGCATGTATATGGGAAAAAGGTGTGCTTTTCCTGGTTAGAAGCTATCGGATAATACATCCTAGGCTCCCTCTCCTCTCCCCGGCTTCTCTCTGTATCAGGTGGGCCCACCGACTGAGATTACTAGCATGTGAACACTTTAACAGCCACTGAGAATGGCCAGTCCTACCCTGTCCAAATTTTTGGATATTAGAAGTAAAGGTGGAAGGCTAGTGCTCTTTCTGCCATCTTCCACACTGGAGCCATTTTCTTGGGTGAGTACTACAAAAAAAAAAAGCCTTAAGCGTAGCTTTATGGATCAGCTCCCCACATCCCACCACCATCACTTCCATGACTTTCTTACCTGGTCCTACTTATCAAAAGTCTCTGCTCTGCTTACTCATCTCCAAACGAGCAGACAGAATGAGACCCATTTTTCTGAGGTTCCAAAAACATTAAGTAAATCGTTAGGCATCCTGCCTACTCACAAGTTGCTTTAGAAGTTATAGCCTTGTCTTCAGAAATAAAGTAATAGCTACATGGGTAGGTAGGTGAGTTGTTGAAGCCAGAATTCCCCTCTCTAAGCCTTTTAGCAAACCACAGGCTGAGTAATGGCTTCTGGAAACCACAGATGCCATCAGTGCTAACTCATGCACAGCTGCAAATGCTGGGAACAGGTCGGCAGGATGCATCTGATGGTAGGAAGAAAGGGAAGAGGAAAGTGGCCGCATCTGTGTTAGCTGAGATTTCACATCAATGGACTCTAACTGGAAACAGCAGAAAAGTGCCTTAGTGACACTTTGAAATGACAATTCCTCCCAAGTATAAAGAGGCCACATGTTTCTGACTTTCCCTTCGAAATATGAGTAAGAGAGGGATATCATTTGAATATAATTAGTTTTCCTGAGATTGACATTATAATGACTTTTCAGGAATTTATATTTTTTTCAGTGCTAGGGGTTAAACCCAAGTCCTTACACATGCTAGGCCAACACTCTACTATTGAGCTACAGGCTAACCCTTCTTTATTTTATTTTGAAAAAGGGTCTCACTAAATTCCCCAAGCTGGCCTTGAACTTGCAGTCCTCCTGCCTCAGCCTCCTGAGTAGCTAGGATTACATGTGACTTGGGGCCTGGCTGACTTCTCAGGAATTTTACTGAAGCATGCTAAGATTTGCATTTTAATGGCTTATCCCCTCCCAGATTTTAAGATTAGATATGTCCCTTTTATAAAAAAAAGGTGAATCAAAACTGCTGGCCCCTAATTCTGGTTACCAAAGTGCCAAAATTATGACCCCTTTAAAATGGGTTCTGTCCACCCTGAGCCATCTTTACAAGTGAAACAAAAAGCCACAGGACACATTCAAATCTCCTGCCAGGAAGCAAGCCAGGTGGGAACCTCCCTGGCCAGGGATTGACACACAGTGACCTTCAGTTGGTTCCCTGCACGGTTGCTAAGTGAGGCTCAGGTGGGGGCAGGGTGGCAGTGGATGGGAAAACAGGCTTTTCCATTACACCACAGGGTAGGCAGCAGGGCAAGCAGGGTGAGGTCAGGGACAAGGGTGGGGAGCCTGAGTGTGAATGAGTGTGTGGGGGTGGGTGCAGGTGGGGGTGCTTTGCATGGGGTGTACGCATGTGTGTGGGGGGGCCCTGCTCAGCCCTCTCCAGCACAGCAATAGGCAGCCTCTCTCCTCAGATGCAACCCCATTAACCACAGAGGAGGAGGTGCTGACTGCCACCATGGCAACATGTTCCTACCCAATAGGCACAGCTAGGCTGAAGCGAGTTACAGGACAAA
This sequence comes from Pedetes capensis, assembly GCA_007922755.1. Taxonomy (NCBI): domain Eukaryota; kingdom Metazoa; phylum Chordata; class Mammalia; order Rodentia; family Pedetidae; genus Pedetes; species Pedetes capensis. The sequence goes on from VMDO01002278.1 coordinate 25,517, forward strand.
GATGAGGGCATTCGGGTTAATTCCGAAGTCTTTTTAAGTGTGTTTCCCAAATCCAATATCTCCCACATGCTTTTCATGGTAAACCAAGGTTTTATCGACTCCATGAAAACTTAAGTGTGGAAACCAGGTGTGGTGGTATGCTCCTGTAATCCCAGCACTGGAGAGGCTGAGGCAGGAGGATTGAGAGTTCAAGGCTAGCCTGAGCTACAACAGTAAATTTAAGGACAGCTGGGGCTACACAGCAACCCTGTCTCAAATAAAAAAACATTACGTGTGCAAAGTTTCTCTGCCATATCACCCAAAGCTCAGTCTGGGACTTCAGCACACAAAAAGAAGAAACTGCTACTTCTAGTTGAAGGGTAGGACTATAGGTAACAGGTTTCTGTCAACAGCTACCCTTTAGTTAATGCCACCAGTTTTAACATGATAGCACACTATTTCCTTTGCATATACTTATCACCTCTTTTAATCGTCACAGGTGATTACTCCCATTTTATAGTTGAGAAAACTGAGGTCTAGTGTGAAGGAGTATTGGAGTGGTGAGGGTTGTGTCCAATCCCAAGTCCCTGCTTTTCCTTCTCAGGTCTATAGTACCTGAGCTTCTGTGTAATGGCTTAGGGCCTCAGAGGCTGCTTTCGTATTTAAAGACAACAAATTTGCCAATAGTCCACCAAGTTTGAGCTACAAAAACGGCAACTTAATATGTTTCAACACCTCAGCTGAGATGCAAGCCCTGTGCCTTCCAGGAGGAGCAGACAGATCTGTTCCGATATCCCATAGCCACAAGACTTTGTAAGGAATACCATACGGATTAACGACCACACATTGCTCAGGGCCCAGAAGCAGTGGTGTTGCCCATTTCTCCTTATACCTCACTTCCATTCTGTAGGTTGGTCCTTCCTCTGTGACTTTCATGTTTGGCCTCTCTGCACAATTGCTACTGTGGAATCTGGCCACACTCACACATGGAACTTGGAAGCGATCTAAGTCCAAGGCATTTCAACATGGAAAGGGCACTCAAAATCCAATTGGGCCAGGTTTGTATTCATGCCTCAAGTTCAGTAGACAACAGCATTAATAAGTCACAGTATCCTTAAATGCGACAGCTTCTGACACTGACTAGGTATGGCTGACTTACAATGTTCCCTCTTTAACCGTCACAAACACGGAGGCTTACAGATATGAAAAAGCCAAAAAACTGTCAGGATATTGTTCTGCGCATTTATTCAGTCTGCACACTTAAGGAAGCGTTCCTGCCTCTCCAAACACAAATTCCTAACATTTGCTCTGGAAGATGCCAGAGGAGGGTCAGGGAGGGTCCTTCAGAGCACACAGGGCTCTCCAGGACTGGTTGGGGCATGCACTTCTTGGCAGCCAGCACTCTGCTGACCTGGTGGAATGTCATCATCATTTTTTAAATACCATGTCTCTCAGTGCAGGCACTGAAAAACCCCACAGGGTAAGGGTGGGTAAGGAAAAGAAGAGACAGAGAAATTCCCAAGACAAAAAACAGGAGACAACTGGGAAGGTGAAGGACTGAGACTTTTCCCATGACTCAGACCAAAGGACAGGAATGCATGTTTCCAGGATGAGCCACTAGTGTTCATCCGGAGAAGCCAGGGGCTGTCAGGTCAGTCCAACCGGTGTGAGCACACTAAATATAGGGATTAAGAGTACCTTTTAGGAAGGGAGGCTGGAGGGAAGGTGGAGGAAGAAGGGAGGTTTTGGTAAGGGGCTGAACACCTCAAGACAGTTAAGGCAAGGTCATCTGCAAATCTTTACTTACAAGGTCGGGGACTTTGGCTATTTATTTTTGAAGGTGAAATGTCCCTTTCAGCAAAGAGCCTGGAGAAAATGTTTTTGTTGTTTTATTAAATGGCTGACTTTCCAAAGTTTACAGAGTCAAGGCCCATTTTTTTATTTTTTAAATCTGGGAAAAAAGAGAAAATGCTTGACTTTGTGATCATCTTCTGCTTTAAGTACAAGAATTATTATAAAAGTAGCATCACGATTGAAGAATAGCTTTTAAGGGGCAAAACGAAAATAAAAGATCTACACAAACTTCTATTACTATACTAACGCTACTTTAAACATTCTAACAGAACTGAAAACACAGGCTTTATCATCACAGAAGTCCACGTAAAACATGTTTGCTTAAGAGCCTAAATTTCTCTTCCTATCAGAATCCTTGCTTCAACTCCCACTTTTTTGGGGAAAGAGCTGCTGGAAACTGTGGAATAAGAAGTAGAGTTAGGTCATTTTATACACTTACCTGTTTTCTTTTTCCACTCCCCCTCCCTCAATTTATCTGGAAGTATTTTGGGTTTTCCTCATATTGGAGGACCATTTGACTTCAGACCCTACGACAATGCTTGCCACCTCCGTAGTCTGCAGTCTCTTCTTTCTCACACCCAAGGAGCTGAGCATGAAAATCTGCAGCAGACAGCGGCACCTGATCTGGGCTGCTCAGTCTCGAGAAGACAGCCTGGAGATCATCACCTACATACAGCTGTTACTAAACTGTGTCCAGAGAGAAGGGAGAAGTCATTGCCATCCAGCAGTCTCAAGGTCATTTATATTGTAAGAACTCGGAAGTTATGCAACACTTCTGCTCCTCCTCCTTCCTCTACCTTTCCCTCTCCAGGTCCTCCAGGCAATGCTCTTTAGAAAAGCCAGATATAAATTCATGTTTATTGCTGCTCTGCTCTCTATCCTATAGCTCCAGGCATGACGGCTGTGGGCTTTCCACGGTGTGGACACACAGAGCTGCATACACAGAGTGAGCTCGGCACTGCCAGCACCCAAGTCACTGCAGGCGACTTGCATGGCAGTTTGCATTTTCTAAGATAAACATTTTTGTTCATTTAAGTTCTTAGAGCTAATGGAGAGATTTAATTAAATAGGAAAGAGGGTTCACAAAGCCAGTAAATAAGACAGGCATAAAACAAATAGGCATAAATGTTAAGTGCAGAGAGTGCGTGACTTTGTTCAAGGTCAAACTGCAAATCAATAGCAGGAGGGAGAACCCCTGCTGTCATGGCTCCTACATTGTGAGTAGCTGGCTTATCTCAGAGCATCTCATCCCTAAAAATAAGCTAATCTCTTAAAACAGGAGCCAAAGTGATTTTTCTAAGGGATTTATCAGTCATAGCCACCTCAAGAAAGTGAAAAAAGTGTAGGGCTGGAAAAGCCTCTAAATGGTTCCACTCATCAGGCCCTTGATCATAAAGGCCAAGGAGATGGAAGCCCTTGAGGGAGCTGATCTGCTCATAGTCACGTGGCCGGCAAGAGGTGATCTGGGTAAATAAGACTCCCGAAACCCTTGGGATCTCCATCTGCAACATGAGCAGCTCTGGCTGCAGCTGAGATAATTTCCCATTTTTCCTTCCCATGCTTGATTTAAAAGTGCATTACAGAACAATCTTCACAAGGTTGCTCCTGGAGGAAGGTGTCCTCCAGGAGGAACAGAACCTACGGACATGACTCTTACCTGGTGGGGCCACCCGATCCTGGTAAGTGGGCTTCAGCTCACTGATGGTGAGCAGCATCACTTGGATGGTTCCGATAAAGATGCCAGCCAGGCAGCCATAAAATATTACGTAGAACAGAAGGATCTTAACTGCAAGAACAGACAGACATAAAGGGCTGTGATGTAGTCACATGCTCAGAATAATGCCTAACCTTCCCCAGGATGAACACCCTTCCTTCCCAATTCTTCTCCAACTTATTTCTCCAGAGCTTTCTCTTCTGACACCGAACGAGAGAGTGAATCACGCTCTTGTTTGGAAGTTGGAGCTGGAGGAATGTTCAATCACAACAAGGAAATAATTTTAGTCTCTAAAAAGAAAAACCATAGCCAGGTGTGGTGGCACATGCCTGTAATCCCAGCAACTCAGGAGGTGGAGGCAGGAGGATCACAAGTTTGAGGCCACAGGCAGCCTTCATAACTTAGAGAGACCATGCTTCAAGAAAAATTTAAAAAGGGACTGGGGGTGCAGCTCTGTGGTAGGGCATTTGCAAAGTCCACACAAGGTCTTAGGTTTGGCCTCCAAGTACCGCAAAAAGAAAAATAAAATCATAAAGATCACCAGTAAAAATCTAGAGCTATGTCTGTGTGATTACACAATACATTTAAAATATAACAACAGACTTAGAGACATATCCCTTGACATCAAACACAACAATTCAGGCTCTGCTGTTTCTTCAAACACACAAACGCCTGAGCGTTTTTATGATGGGCTGATAGAGCAATGACTGGCAAGAAACCCAGCTAAGCTCTCCTCTTTACCATTGCTGTGCCTTAGATGTGTATTATTGACTAAGCACACGGTCTTTCTCCTCAGGGAGACAAGACAAGGGTGGGGGAAAGCAAATCTACAGTACAAGTGGCCAATACATTTGTATTTCTTCTTCTGACTGGCACCAGAGAAAGAACCAACGTTCTGAGCTGCATTTCCTTTTTCTCATAATTCACAGACTGGAGGTTGAAATAGCTGCAAATGGAAAAAGAAAGAAAGAAAAGAGAAATGAAAAGAAAAAAGGAAAAAAAGAAAAACCTACACACACAAAAAAAAACCTCACCATCAACAAACATGAAGCCCTGAGATGAGGAGGCTATCAGTTACAGGTTTCTGAGGATAATTGCCCCAGTTAGCTAGCTGCATAGTAACAGGCTGTACTAGGCATCGCCTGGTTGTCCTGTGCCAGCCAAGCCACTCAATGGGAATATGAAAGTGGAAACAAGCAAACTGCAAGGTTACCGAGTCAGAAACATGACTGCACAACAGAGATTCAGGTTATTTCTAAAAAAGGTCCAGACATCATGCATTAAATGCTGATGTCCTTAGGAAAAAGCCACATAACAAAAGTGTTATTGAAAAGTAGTGTCCTGAGTGGGAGGGGCGAGGGAGAGAGTAGGTACACTTTATATTTATATGGAAATTAGACAGGTGGCCCTCTCCATACATTTAAAGTCCAACTTTCCTATCAGGAATAAAAAGTTCAAGGCCATCATGCTACAGAGTTGTTAAAACAACAAAAACACACAGAAAAACCAAAATGCTTAATTGTAATCCTTTTTCTCCTTTATTAAAAAGAAAAAAAAACAGAACCAGGCAAAAGGCAAAGACATAAGCAGAGAAAAAGAGGAGCGAGAAAGCTGCAGGCATAGTCCAGTAGTCCAGAGCTACAGCAGCCCAGCGCCAGCGCTCCCTTCCCGCCAGACAAGGGTTAAGTGCTGCATTCTGTATCCAAGCAGCACTAGGCAAATGGCAAGGCTGTGACGTCAAGAGATCTGGAAAAATTTTCCAGTGAATGCTCTAAGAGGTACAAGAGTTGGTATAACACAGTCAGCAGGGGAGCTCCAGGAGCCTTCGTTCCCAGTTTCTTCCTCATTTTGCTACCCTCTCAATCTTATCTGGGTGCTCTTAGCTTAATTACATTTGCCTCTTCTAACTGGAATATTTCCACTCAGTCCCTGGACTCCCCATACCTAATTCTAATAACATCAAATGGTACATAATTAGGGCTACAGTTTCAAATACAAATAGAGCGATGGAAAAATAAAGTGTTTTGAAGCACCCTGATTAAACCCAAGAACACACAGCCTTTCCAAGAGCAGGGAGGAACGCTACTTAGTAAAATCTCCCCAGGTACTGCGGGGAGGGCGCTTGGTTAGAGCGCAGGATGCAGGTCCGGTGGGGCCTATGCAGTAGCTCATCCAGACACAAGCCACCAGGGGCTAGGAGGAAAAAAACAGATATATAAAGGCTGGACAAGTCACACCAACCAGGTAGGGTAGCAGACGGGTAAATTTTAGAAGGTTTTAAGCATTTTTTCTTCCTTGTTTAATGAATATAGACCTTTTCAGTTAGAAAAACAATGTACTCTTCAAAAGGTCATAGGCAGATGGAAAAAAAAAAAAAAGTAAAGGCATCTGGGCCCAACTGTAAATATAAAAACCTACCAATACCTGTATTAACTTAATAAAAAGGTAGAAAGCCTAAGTGATTTGCATACTATAATTTCTCCAGCAGGTGACAGGCTCGAGTCTCCAGCGTCCATCTTGGTGGAAATCTGCCTATAAGCAAAATTGAGCCAAGGGCATCCTGCCCTGGTCCCAAGGGCATCCATGTTGGGCCCTGAGCTGGAAAGGGGGCACTTTCTCCACTCGAACCAGCAATTGTTGCTGCTTTTGCTGCCTCAGAGAGGCTCTGCCATTTCTTACATTGCCAGAAAGGAGCAGACATATTAGCAGAAAACAAAAACTGGATTTTCACCAGCACCTGCACCTTGGGAGGATGAGATGTGCCTACCAGTTCTGATGTCGGCATTCATAAGTCAGTGTGTTCATACCTGGTTGGATGTGATTAGCAAGACATAGACAGTATCTCTCTCCCTCTCTCTCTCTCTCTCTCTCTCTCTCTCTCTCTCTCTCTCTCTCTCCCTGCCCCCCCCCCAGGTACAGCCTCATTAAATATCAGCTTAAAGAACAAATTGTTCCATACTGCTTTACCCTCTAAAGCAAATATTATTCTAAGAACAAGGATGAAATTGGAGTGAGGAAAGGAATATGTTTATAAAAGGGAAAAACACCTAGAGGGCAAATTTCATAATGTACCTGGAGTCAGTGCAGCCCCCTGCCCTGAGATGGGGCATGGGTCAGATGGCCAGGGAAAGAAACCCCTGGCCAACCCTGGGAGGGGGCACCCACTCTGCAGTGCACCTCCTAGGCCTCACTCAAGTCACAAGGAGCTGCTGGGAGACAGCCCTGGCAGGGAGCTGTTCATCCTACACACACACCTCGCAGATCTTCAGCTCTTCCCTTCCATGTTAAGAAAACACAGGGAGCTACCTTTGTGCCTGAGACACTGTGATGATAATCCCATTGAAGAGCACAGTCTCCCCCCAATTTAAAGACATACAATAAAAAGCCATCACTTTAACGAACTGCATTTTCTATGACTCAGGAACACCTATGCTTTCCCAGGAATATCCTGAAATGAGGCTTCACCTTGACTAACCTTGAAGTATGACGCATTATTAACCCTTTACTTTCAAATCACTCCCCTAAGACCGCATGGTTTTTTTGTTTTTTTTGTTTTGTTTTGTTTTTTTTAAATCACATATTCCAGCTTCTTCTATTTCAAAATGTCAGCCAAACGCTGTTTCCCTGACTCATTCCCCTGCCGATTCCCACAGATCTTCCCAAACAGGAATGCTATATCTGCTCCTGTTCAGGGTTCCCTTAGTGACTGCAGTGGTGGTGGTAGAGGTGGTGGTGGTGGTGATGATGATGATGCTGGAAAAGGAGGAGGGGGCGGTGATGCAGCTGGGAGAGTCCCCTCCCTCCCTCCCCTCTGCAGTCACGACTCTTAGGTTTGCCTACAACTATGCCCTTCAAAATGACCTTTTTTTAAAAAAAAATGTTACCCTTCTGGTGTAGGGAAGGAAAAATCGAAGAGGGGATCTAATCTTCAGTGGGGTTGGGAGAGAGCCCAACCAACAAAGCAACAGGCTGCACAAAATCTTCTAAGATTAGCTGTTTCTACATTTGTGCCATGTCTGTATTAGAATGGCCCTCGCCTGTAATCAGCCCAGGCTACTGATCTGCATGTGTCTGTGTAGACCTTGAAAATAACCAGACTTGGCCATGCATCCAGCCAAGGCTTAGAAACGAGTCGCGCCATGGAGCTTACCGGTCCATTTCTGGGCTGGGATGACTCTGGCGGAGGTCACCGGTGGGAATCCCAGCCATGGCCATGGAATACTGCAGTGTGGATGGATTCCTCTCCCCCGCCCCTTCCTTTCCTCTCTCTACTCTAGGCACAATTTAGACTAGAAGAAAGAGGCTGTACCACCCAGCCTCGCCCGCATTAAGATCCGATTACCTCAGGAGGTTTTCCCACAGCCCCGAATTTCGTTTTTCTGAGCATCTGGGATATGGCCATGGGCACAGACAAATCTGGTCTCCCGGAGCCTGGCCGTTCCCAAGAGGGAAAGGCTCCGGCGCTATCAGCAGGACACACTGCAGATGACCTAGGAAAGAGCGCCACGGCCCCCAGCTGCGTCCTATCCCGGGGACTCCGCATTTCTCACTGGATGACAGGTCCAGGGCCGCGCGCACCGAGCAGCGCCTACCACCCGAACCCCTACTCTCCGAAGGGTGCAGACCCGCCCGCGGGGACTGCGCTGCCCAGGAAGGACAGCGTGCAGGGCACGGGGCCGCAGACCCCGTACTTACACCAGCTGCCCCCGGTCCTGCCCAGGAACTCCTTCTTCTCCGAGTTCCAGATGAATTTCTTCCAGCTGCCCTCTTCCTTGGCCTTGCCGCGGGCCATGGCGGCGGCTCAGCGCGGCCTGGAGGCGAGGCTGGGTGGCTGCGGCGCGCGCCCTGCGCCCTGCGGCTGCCGCTCGGCGTCCCGGGCCCGTGGTCTGCAGGAGGACGCGCCGCTGCTGCTGTGGCTCTGCGAGTGTGGGGCGCGCGGTGCCGAGGCTGAGGCAGCGGCGCGGGGCGGGGGAGGCGGGGAGAGGCGGGGGACGCGGGCTGGGCGGCTCCGGCCCCGCACCTATCGGCGGGCACGCGGCCGCTCGCGGACTGCCGGGTCCGCCACGCGCTGCTGTCGCCCTCGGGGGCTCCGGGCACCCGCCGCCGCCTCTCCAGCCGCCACTGGGGACGCGGGCGGGACCTCTGCAGAGTCGGGCGGGGGACGGGAGAAAGTCGGCGGGTTGGGCAGGGGCGCGGGCTGCGGGATGGGTACACACGAAACAACCGCGGGCAGAGAAATTGGCCGGTGGCGCACGCGCTGCCTTTACTATATACCGCGCCTCCGCGCCGCGGGCCCCGCCCGCCACCCGCCGCAGGGCCAATCACCGGCATCAGGGGCGGGGCCTGGGCCCCGAGGGGGCGGGCTCGGGGTGAACACAAAGGAGCCGCCTGGGCACTAGGGAAGGCTGGGGAACCGGGCACCGAAAGGCACAGGGACCCGCACCGAGCGCCCCACGCCACCGCGCCGCCGCCTCCCAGCTCCCAGTGGGGCGCGCACCGCCCCTTCGGTGGTGGAGTGGCCGCCACCTGCGTCGCCTGGAGCCTCGCGGACGCCCGGGAACCCCGGCCCGCCTTTCCCCCTGTGGTCCCTCCCGCGCGCGCTTGGCCTCCCCTTGCTTCGGGGGCCACCTCTCCCAGGCCTTGGCGGGGTGGGGAGGTCACTCCGGGACGCCCGTGACTGCCCGGCTCCGTCCCGCCGCTCCGCGCCTGCACCTGCCGCCCCCTCGTGTTCCCTGCCACTGCAGTCGCGGTTCCCGCCCTTCTTTCTCATTCCAGGCCAGCCCGGCCGGCGGCCCGGGTTCCCGACTGCTGGGCTGTGCTTCTTGTGGGCGGCCTGAACCACCTCGAGCGGGACGGTTGCCAAACCTACCCTGGGCTCTTATGTAGCCCGTGCGCCGGGACTCGGGAGGGGTAACCCCCAGTAAGTCGTCCTGTGGGAACTGGTTGTGGCTCGTGCCAGGTTAGACCCCGAAAGGCAATTTCTGCACGTGACCCAGGCCCTCAGGACTCTCCTGGCCAGGTCGGTGGCTGCTGTTCTCCTTGGCATGCTTTTATGCCCTTCAGGGGCGCTCCCTTGGGGGTGACCGACCTCTTCTCTCTACTGTAAAATCCTTGAAACCAAAGTAGCATTTGGGGAAGACCCAGCTCACAGGGCAAGACGGGGCAGAGCAGGCCTGGGCATGGAGTACCGAGTCCCTGTCTTTTATCCGCGGTGGCTGAAACGTCAAAGTCTTGTTTTCCTCCCCCTCCGCTGAGCCTCTGAGCAGCTTCCTACATCACTCCCAGGGCAGTGACACAGCAGAAAACGTGAAGACGCTTCTGCAGTGACTGCAGAGAAGCCCCATCCCCATGGCCCATTATGGAAAAGGGTTACCCAATACAGAAGTGATTGTCCAGGCCACCCTTCCATTCCCAAGGTCAACCTTGCAGGCCTAAGGACAAGCTTTGAATGGATGTGAAATGAGCTCTTTCTCACTAATCCTCCCAGCCCACCTGTAGTAAGACTTCAGCAGACCCAAGAATTCTTGAGACTCAGGAGAGAAGTAGCTACTACTCACCCCACCCCAGGGGGCCTGCTGTGGGGATCTGTCAAGGGCAACTGTGAGAACAGCTTGTTGAGAAAGGAAGCCACCCCCTGCTCTGCCCCTGCAGTGTTTGTGCTGGAAAAGCCCCGACGGTGGTAAGTGAACTAAAGGAAGAGGCTGCACACCATATGTGATGCCCTGGTCCCCACAAAGCAGAAGTTACCTCTTGGGGGAGTTTCCAGCAAGACAGGTCACTGGGAAGGATATATATTTGTTGAGTGCCCACTGCTGTAAGAGGGAGGAAACTGTGGGCAGAATCAACAAAAGGCAGGAGGGGAAAGGGGGTTGCAATTGGGGGGGAAGGTAGCTTGGAAAGGGATGAGGTGAGGTGGCTGAGAGAGGTTGTGCCCACCGGGTTCTTCCCATTCCCCACCCTTCCTTATCTCTCTCTCTGTGACCCTCCTCCCGGAGCATGTGATAAAACAATGTGCAAAAAAAGTTCGCAGTAACAGATTTTTAATTAGAACCCACTTTTTTCTTAAAAAATGAAATGTCCCACCCTAGCTCTCCAGGAGGGTGGCAGATGCCAAGTAAACTGAGGCAAACCTAGACTTCTCTCTTGTCCTTGACTTGCAGTCTCCCTCCCCTGCATGTAAATTCTTCCAGGTTTTGGTAAAACCCTGAGGGCTATGCCTGCAGAGCCAATGCAGCATCATATTCTAAACCAGCCTAAGCTTCCCTAGGCTTCCTAAAAACGTCCACGTTCCCGCCCAGACATGGTATTGCTGATGGAGAACATGGTCTCAGCCCACCGGGAACCAGATTCCTCACAGTGGCTCATCTTAAACTCCACCTGCCTAGGGGCTCTTGGCCATCTGGAATTGTCTCCTGTGCCTTTTACCATCTTGACACACAGAGCAGCCTGGGGAAGAAGACAGACTTGCACTCACATTCTTGTCTTGGGTTTTTGCCAGCCTTGTGACCTTGGGCTCTGTGTCCCTTGTTCTGTCCAGGAATGCTCCCTCCATTGTAAAATTGGAGGGATACATTGTAGCAAGGATTAAATGGGAGTTGTGGGAAAGTGTTAAGCACAGTTCCTGGTGCATAGCAAGAGCTATTAAGGTAGCTAGTTTAATTATAATTCCACTGTTTCCGTGTGACTTTGTCTAACCTTTGGAGTGTTGCTATGACTTTACACCTTCTTACTCTGATACCCGCCCCCCTGCCAAGACTCTGAGTTCCCATCAGGCCCTGAAGGTCACCGTGACTAACTCCCCACCCCTTGTGCCACCTTTCCCTTTCCTTCTCAACGTGCTTCCTGCTCTGTGACCTCTACTAACTCAAGTAATGAATAACTCGAGCACACAGTGTCCTTTGGGTTGTACCAAGCTGGGATGTTGTTCCAGGGCCCCTTCTGTGAAGGGTGCTGTAGCAGCAGGTTGAAAGCAAAAAGCATGTGGCTCCCCAGAGGGAGGGGTGCCTCTGGCAGATGGAGCATGTAGCTGGGTGTGGAGGGAGGTGCCGACTGCGGGGAGCTGAGAAAGCTGTTCCATGCATACCTGTGAAACTGCTGTGTTCCTCTGCAGAACAAAGGAGGAATATATTCTTCCACTCAGCATAAAGGCTCAGGGCAAAGATACCCGTTTTTCGTTCCCTTTTGTGTGCAGGCTAGGGAAGAGGAATGGCTCTGGAATCCTGTGACTGGTTCTGCACAAGGTTAATGTTGCCTACGTGGCTGGAAAGAGGAGAAATATCAATCAGAAATGGTCTGGAGGGGGCAGGGAGAAGGACCTCTGTCCAAGGGAGGATGACAGATTCTAACTCAAGAAGCAACAGATGCTCTGGTAATTGAAGCAGAATCTGCCTGGAGATAGAAACAGAATCCAGCAGGTGAGAGCATGACTGGGCAAACCCATGTGTAGCAAGATGGCCAGCCTGAGCTGGGCTGAAGAGAAGAGACAGGCAAATCAACCTCCAGCAGCAAGGTGCTTCTGCTCAAGAACAGAGCGGCTCAAATGGAGGTGCCTGTGAAGACAGGCTGCACAGAGAGAGCCAAATCTGAAAGACAGAACTCCTTTCAGCTTTCTGAATCCCTCAACCCCCCGAAGCCCTCCGCCAACCCCAGTGCAGTCTGCTCTGCAGAGGGCTGTGGAGGGCTGAGCTGCCAACCCCACGGTCACACACACGTGTGTACACACAGCAGGGTTCTTCTTGGCCAGCTCCAGGGTATTTTAAGTAGGGAGCGGAGGGATGAGGGGATGTGTTGCATGGTGACTCATCCTGGCAGCAGGAACTGTGTGCAGTGCAGAGGATCATGGCTCAGTGGCAGGCTGTTTGCAGTGGGAAGCAACCAGAATGCACAGCTCTGTGATGCAGGGCTTGGGAAGCACTGTGCACTGGGCAGACGCCTTGGTTACACCTGGCAAGAGGCTGGGCCAGTGCTCCAATCACCCCCTCACAGAGGGACAGACACCTGGTAACTCCACGGGGCGTCACTCTGAGCTTCATAAGGGACCTCACATTTAGTAGACCCCAAATGGGGACAAATAGAAATCTTCCTTCCCTACTTCCACCTGAGGTTGTTCTGGCACTTTCTTGCTTCACTGGGTCTGGAAGGGAATCCATGTCCTGTGTGAGGCCCTGTATGAAAATAATGAAAGGTCCACAGGGAAGTTGTGCTGTTCCTACCAACAGCGGGAAGAACAGGTCACCTGCATGTCACTTGGGCTGCTGGACCCTGATGGAGGGACTCTGGCAGTTGCTTTCTGTTCTGCCGTTCTCTGACTGGTGAGTCCAGAAGCCACCCACTGTGTGGTGAGACAGGCTGGGATCCCTACCCCGCAACGTGTGGATGGTAGGGGTATCCATGGCAGAGAGGAAGACATGCACAATGATGGCTGTTTTCTTTGTGCTAGCAGGGCCACAGAGTGGCATGGTGTCTGTCAGGAATCTTGACCCACTTGTGTGACTGGGAAGTGACAGGACCAGACACTGGTGGGGAATTGGTACCAAACTATTGTTAAAGCCTTCAGAACCACCTGGCCTGCTCTTTGCACTTCTCCAGTGGGGGTAAGCTGGGTGAATTTGTTTTTCCTTAGAAAATTGGCACCAAGGAGGGCATCTCTCTACACTTTAAAAAATAAAGTTACTGGGCTTGGGATGTAGCTCAGTGGTAGGACCCTTGTCTACCATGTGCAAGACCCTCAGTTCAACCCCCAGCAGAGGGGGTGTGGGGCATGGGGACTTGAGGAACAGGGTAGTCCCAGCTACTCAGGAGGTTGAAGCTGGAGGGTTGCTTGAGGGTTCAGAGCCAGCCTGGGCAGCATGGCAAAACCTGTCTCAAAAAGAAAGGGAAAAACAGTTCCTTTCCAGAATTGTCTGTCTGCATAAAAGGTGACAAGTAAAAGGCTAATTTCAGTGAGAGTACTCCCCTGGCAGAGAGCCATGGTCCCATCAGCCCCAGGGACAGATAGAGAGGAGATGGGGATGTGGGGCAGTTTATGACCCCTTTGTGTTAGAATACTTAAAGTCTTCTAGAGATCAAAGGGAACGTCTCTTTTATGATCTGTTTAATTTTCAACTTCTAACTGCAGCTTTAGCTAAAGGCCAGGAGATAATGGTAGTGACAGTGGATAAACTCCCTCTGTTTAAGGCTGAAGATAATGTCAGGGGTCCTCTAGTTCAAACTCCCACCTGCCATGACAAGGTAGCTGGTCAACTAGTCTCTAAATGAAGACCTCCATAGGCTGTGTACTCTCTACCTTGCAGCAAAACGTCCTAGGGTTGGGGAATTTGGAGCTAAAATCTGGCTCCTGATAACTTCTGACCAGTCCTGGTTCTCACCTTTGAAGGGACAAAAAGCAAATCAGGTGTGTGTTCAATGTGGCCGCTCTGCATACCATATGTTGAAAACATCTCTCCTGCCTCCCTAATTTTTATTTTTCGAATTACAAAATCTGCCATATCTTTAATCCTGGTGTGAGATGGCATCCAGCCCCCTCCTCATACCCACTGCCTTTCTCCTCACAACTTCTCTTTTGTTGATGTCTTTAAGCAGGAAATCTGGTTCTGAGGAACACAGTGTCCAGTGAACCTAATGTTTATGTATGATCTGCATGTGCCGTTTTATCAATTACTATTATCCCAAAGCTATGCCTTCATGGTTTTCTTGGCCAAGGCCTCCGTAATACTAAAGTCAGAAAAGTATTCAAGAAAAAGATCTTGCATTTGCAAAAAAACCAGAGGTACCTCCTCTCTCAAAACCTAAATCAAAAGGGGTGGGGATATAGCACAGTGGTGGAGTACTTGCTGAGTGTGCCCAAGGCCTTGGGTTTGATCCCCGGCATTGTGGGGGGAGAAATCTAAATGGAATAGAAAACAACCAGGACGGGGGGACATCAATCCCTGGATTCCAGGACAAGGTACTGTAAGGACTGTCTTGGAGGGTGCTGGGCCAAGGGCTAGGGATCTTTGCTCTAGCCATTCCAGAATTCACTCTCTGAGGTGCCTCAGCTGTGCCCCAATGCTGCCACCTCCTTCTAACCACCCCTGACTCCTTCTGCTTCCTTGGATCCCCACGATGAACACCTTTGCCTGCATGCAGTTCAGCTGGCTTAGGTCTTTATGGACCTGCCTCTTCACGATCCTGTAGCTGTGGTTCCCACTGCTAACTGGCAAAGATTACTTTGCTTTTGGTCTGGACTCCAGGCAAAGGGAATCAGATTGACACAGTGCACATTTTCCTAGCAGGTCATGATGTTGTTGTTAGGTGCCTTAGAAACAGAGGGAGTAACAGAGGGTACTGACGATATGCTCTGGACGAACGTTCTATCAGCAAACTATGTAGTTGAGAAGGCCAGAGATTCAGGAATGTGAGAATAGCAGTGTGGGGACCACAAACAAGAGGTGCCCTGGGAACTTAGAGACAAGAGACATCCCTTGAGCCTCAGGTGGACCCTGGACAGGAAGGCATATGGTCAGACCAGGACAAGAGAGCAAGAACCGTTCATTTGCTCATTCCTTGACTATCAGTGAACCTTACGGTGTGCTAGTCACTTTCTTGGTCACTGGAGAGTCAAGGTGGTCTAGCAGCTCCTCCTCTCATGGGGTGGGAACAGCCTGACATTTGCTAAGGCTGCTGAGAGAGCTCATGAAGAGCAATGCACTTGAACAAGGGGCAGTTAGCCCTTGTGAGAACGGGATGGGAGGGACAGGGAAAGCATGTGCAAAGGCACAGAAATGTGGGGAGTGTTCAAGCAGGCAATGGAAGGAGCATCTCTCATTGGGGCAAAGTTTTTTTTTTAGTAGAGAAAAATAAGGCTTAGAGGTGCAGGGTGTAGACTGCCCTTTCTAAAGGAAGAGTTAGAGTGGGGCAGACCAGAGTCCATCAGGGCATTATGACATCTCTCCCAATGCCCCCACATTCATAAAGAGCAGGAAGGAAAACATAATTCTACCAGCACGGAGCATCAGCTCTGTCCTTCTGTGCTCCTCCACCACTGCTCTCCCTCAGTTGAACTGGGTACCACTGAGGCTCTATGATGCTTTGACCAATAGGAAAAGTCAAACTTAGTTGCAAAGCACCATTGCCTTAAAGAGAACGCCCTGCTCTATTTACGTCTCCTGTGGCTTGCACATCATGTTTGTTTAAGAAAATTTAGACATGCTGAGAAAACATCCTTTCACCTACAGGACAAGGTTTTAAAAGATATCAGAATTAGCCTGCAGAAAAGCAAGCAGAAGTCTCCTAGGCTATCACACATAGAGCGAGGCTTCCATTTCCTTAGCTCTCATGTGAATCTGGATGCGAAAGGGAAGTGGGGGTACTTAGGGGTGATTATTCTCACCACTGGAACAGGATGTTGAGAGAGGGCATGTCCCCTCCTCTGCCAAGGATAGAAGAAAAGATGCTTCTATCTCTGTCTACAGTTTGAAACTGAGTACTTGGTTCCCCATACCAAACTTTTACATATTATTTTGGTTCTATGACCTTCTCACTACTAAAATTTAACTGTGGTTTGCCTAAATATATTTTGGAGTTTACTTGGAAACTTAAATTTTATGTATATTATTGACCTATAGAAAAAATGTGTTGAAAGTCCAAATATATGAGGAGGAGAAATAATGTGGAGAGATAAAGGGTGAGAGGATAATCTCAATGTAAACGATGTAACTTCATGAGCACATGGGAAAAATTGTTAGGTGCCATCAAGTAAGTATCTGACTCATAGTGACCCTATGTATACCAGGTGAAACAGTATTGGTACTGCTTCTCTGCTATTGATACTGTTTTGTTGTTGTTGTTGTTGTTGTTGTTGTTGTTGTTGTTGTTTCGGTACTGGGGGTTGAACCCAGGGCCTTGCACCTGCATGCTCTGCAAGTGCTGGACCACTGAGCTGCACCCCCGCCCTTTTTTTTTTTTTTTTTCACTTTTTGAGACAGGGTCTCGCTAAGTTATACAGACTGGCTCTGGTCTCGAACCTGCGATCCTCCCGCCTCCACCTCCCGAGCCGCTGGGATTACAGGCGTGCACCACCACACCCGGCACATTCATAGGGTTTTCAACAGGAGATTTTTGGGGGAGTGGGTTGCCAGGTCCATCTCCCAAGCTATAGCACCTGGTGTTCCCAGCCGGTCTCCCATCCAAGTACTAACCTGGCCTGACCCTGCTTAGCTTCCAAGATCTGATGGGATTGGATGCCACGATGGTATGGCTGCAGACTTATGGGAAAAATAGGGGAACATAATCCAAATATGCATGAGTTTTACTACATAGTAGTCAAAAGGTTCCACAAATCTTGTAAACTGATAAAAATGTAACCAAAAGTATTGTAGTAGTTGCATAATAGAAAAAGCAAATGCTATATTACTCTGTACCCCACTGACATTTACCAATAAAGGGAAAAAAATAAACTAAAGGAAACATACCCACACTCTCTTCTCCCACAAGCTTTTTCCATTCCTCTCTCATCCACATTCCACAAGCTCTCCTCTCTCTTCCTTTCTCTCTGCTCCTCTGTTCTCTTCTCTAGTAACCACGTGCATGCTTCTCCTATCTTGAGCCTGCCATCTTCTCCTCTGTCCATCCAAAGCCTCTTCCTTCTAAAAGCCTGCTTACCTCTCCTGTTCTCTGGCTTCTTTACCTTCCCTTGGGGAATAGAAACATCCCTGTGCCTATTCACCATGGGACTGAACATAGTTCCAATTTCCTTTCCAGGTTTACCTATGCTTCTCCAGGTGCCTCAATTTTCCCTGTAATTATTCTTTAAAGGTGTACTATCTTTAATAAACCTTATCTATGCTTTCTACTATAACAACAACAAAAAAGAAAGTTCCTAGTAATTGATATATGGACATACAACCTTTTGGTAAGATGAAAGTTCCTCATATTAATAATAACTTTCCTTGACTTGCAGATTGGCACAGGGGGTCAGTAAGGCTAAGCATGCCACCGGGTCTTAGAAACTGTCAGATTTGTAAGTAGGCTGTTTTTCAGAGAAGAAGTACAAGCCCAGCAAGTTAAAGGCTGTGGCAAGACTAGCATCAGATGGAGGTCTCATACACCCATTCTGCATTCATTTTTGATCTTTTGGTTCAGCTGGAGTTATGTGAAGCAACAGCCACTCATGAAGATGGAGGGTACCATTCTTTACATTTACAGGACCCCCCAAGGAAAAAATTTCCCTGTAATACTCTATCAAAAACAGGAAAAAAGAATGAAAGAAAAGAAAAGGGTAGACAGAGAAATCCTCTGATGCTTTTATCCCTTCAGGTTAGGTCTGGCTGTAACAGAAATCCAAAATAACAGCAGCTTTAACAATATAAGACTGCTATTTCCCTCTCACGTGGGCTGGGATTTAGCTCAGTTGATAGAGCGCTGCGCTGCAGTCTCTGAGGTCCTTAGTTCAGTTCCCAGCACCGCAAAAATGGGAGAAGGACCTGGCAATCCACTCCCAAGGCAATCCCGAAACAGTCAGCCATTGAAAACCCTATGAGGGTCACTATGAGTTGGATACCGACTTGAGGGCACCTAACAACAACTAACAATTTCCCTCTCACAAATCCAGACCTAGGTGGTCCAGCTCCAGGTCAATGGCTTTATTGCATCAGGTTCTCACGGAGTCAAGCCCCTTCCAGCTCCTACATGGTCCTTGCTCCCATAGCCTGAAGTGGTACTAGGTCACCAATTGTCATATCAAGGCTGGAGAAAAGGACAGAGGCAGGGAAAGGTGTAAGTGCAACTGCCTTTTATAGAAACATCCACGGAGAACTTGTCCCAGGACATTTCCGTTCCTGTATCATTAGGCAGAACTTGGCCTGGGGGAAACTAAGGATTGTAATCTTTATTCTGGGCACCATGTGCCCCACTAAAAATGAGAGGTTCTGTCACTGTCTCTGCCACAAGGATACAAGGAAAATTGACACCATTGATTTGCTCTTTGGTTCTTTAGTATTGTCTAGGCTGTTGTTTTTGGGAGAAGGACCTGGCAACCCCCTCCCAAAAATCAATCTGCTATTGAAAACCCTATGCACAGCAGAGAAGCACTGACAGTAGTGTTTCACATTGTACAGAGGGTCGCTATGAGTTGGACACCGACTCAACAGCACCCAACAACAACAACAAGAAGGCTGTTTTTAAATACAAATCCCAGGAAGGAAGGAGCATTATCTAACACTTCATTCTTCCATAAGAAGATCAAATCCCTTTCTTTGATGGTAAGAAAGGCAATCCAATGTAAGATTGAACCATCAGAAGCAATCCAGGCCACTGAGATCAGAGGAAGTGACTCTGGAAGCGGCTAGGGAGTAGAGCTGGGAAGCATCCTGAAGAGTTGTCCAGACAGCAGATGCAGACAGGGCCATGGCAGTCTGCAACTTTGCTGTTGGCAGGAGCTGGCTTTTCGAGTATTCTGCCTCCTCCCTGCTCTGCTTCCCATTGGAACAATGGTTCCAGCCTCTGCCAGGCTCTTTGGGGAGCTGTGGATTTAGACAGGTGTTGCCCATTCTCAGCATGAGCTGTGGTGACACTGGGTGTATGATCTGCTAAGACCCAGCACATAGGCCGAAATGTCAGGTTCAGGATGATAATTGACCAAGGCTCTTAATGAAGTTCACACTTCTTATTGTTGGGTATCATCACATCAGATCTGACTCAAAGCAACCCTAAGTACAGCAGAACGAAACACTCCCAGACTCTGCACCATGCACCTGATCTTTTTATGTTTGAACCCATTGTTGCAGCCACTATGCTTTTTCTTATTTTGAGTTGTGCCACACCAGTAAAAGGAGGTCCCAGGGGCTTTAGTCCATTCTTGTCATCAAGGTTGACTCTTCTTTGAGGAGGCAGCTCTTCCCCAGTTATCTCTTGAATGCCTTCCAGCCTGGGGGGCTCATTTTCTGGCACAATAGTTAACAGTGCTTCTCTGCTTTTCATAGGGTTTTCAATGGCTGATTATTTCAGGAGTGGACTGCAGATCCTTCCCCCTAGTCTGTCTTAGTCTAGAAGCTCAGCTGAAAACTGTCTATATAGGTAGCCCTACTGGTGTCTGAAATACTGGTGGCATAGCTTTCAGCATCACAGCAACACCCAAGCCCTCAGAGCACAACAAGCTGAGACAGGTGGGGGAGTTCACACTTAGTTGTGAATTAATATCTACTTTTAGCAAATCAATAATTCTCTGTTTCACTAGCCTTCCAGAAGGATGGACGATTAGAGTGACATTTGGAAATCTGTATGAGAGTTGACCAACATGGGGCTCCACATTTATGAGGACACTGGGTAACTCCTGTCAGTTCCTCAGATGCTTAGACTTCCAGTCGCCATGAAGGCTTTGCATGTGCTGTTCCCTCTGCATTGAGAATGTTCATGTCTCTCCTGGCTGGATTACACCTACTAAGGGGAAGATTTCTTTGACTTCTGGGACTGTGGAAAATGCCTGAGGCAGAGGCTTTGCAGACCCCATATAATTCTTCTTTATGCCCCTTTTCATGGATATCAATCTACATTCATTTATGTGATGATTTAATTTCATGAGAACAAGCTTTGCCACCTTAGCATCTTCTGTGCTTAGCGCAGTGACCAGCACATAATGTGTACTCAATAAATTGAGCTAAATGATTGAAGCTGTACCAACCCTAATGCAATTACATTATTTCTTAATATGCTGACCATAACCTACCCACATCAAATTTACCTGGTTGTTGTTGTTAGGTGCTGTTGAATTGGTGTCCAACTCATAGCCACACTATATATAACAGGCAAAACACTATTGTCAGTGCTTCTCTGCTATTCATAGGGGTTGTCAATGGCTGCCTGCTTTTTGGGAGTGGGTTGCCGGGTCCTTCTCCCAAGCCTACAGTATCTGGAGTTCCCAGGTGGTCTCCCATCCAAGCACTAACCAGGTCTGATCCTGCTTAGTTTTTGAGATATGACTCCATTGTGGTAGGGCTGCAGGCATTTACGTGGTTAGCTTCTTTAAAAGGTAGATTCCTGAGCTTTATCCCCATCTTACTGAATCAGACTTTTGGGAGAGGGCTCAGGAATCTGCATGTGGACCAGCTTCCCAGGTAATTGTTTCTTCAGGTTTTTTTGTTTGGTTGGTTGGTTTTTGTTTGTTTGTTTTACTTACATAAAAGACATTTGGTAGTGCTAGGGGTCAAACCCAGGACCTCTACCATGCTAGGCAAGCAGTGCATCTGAGCTATAGCCCTATTCCAGGTAATTGCTGAGTATAACGTTTGAGAAGCTGCCCGTGGGTAGAGAGGATTCTGGGGAGGCAGTAGCTCAGGCATGATTTAAAGCCCCATGCCGAGCACAGGAATGAGCCTCTAGAATAACGCTATTGTATTCGAGAGCTACCTTGGTATGCTTAAATTGGGAGAAAAGAAACATATTGTACTACTTTGCTCTTTGAGACTTGAAAATATCAGGGAAAATTAGGTTAAAATGTGGGAATAAAATGATGTGTGTTCACTGTAGCACCTTTGCACAGAGAATTTTAACTAAATAAACAGACTTGATTTTTCTCACTAACTTGGTATCCCACCTCCCAGCCCCTTAGGCAGATGACACAAGGTTCTTGCTCTGAATCAAGAATCAAGTCCTCTGCTGGGCACTGTGGTGCACACCTATAATCCCATGGGCTCCAGAGGCGGAGGCAGGAGGATCGCAAGTTCGAGACCAGAGGCAGTCTGCATAATTTAGTGAAACCCTGTCTCAGAAAAAGTAAAAACATGGGCTGAGGGTGCAGCTCAGTGGTCCAGCACTTACAGAGCATGCAAGCACAAGGCCCTGGGTTCAACCCCCAGTACCACAAAAAAAAAAAAAAAAAAAAACGGACCAAGTCCTTGGTGGGACCTCACATATGATTTCAAGTTTCCAAACTTACTACGATATATGATTAGTATTAAAGCAAACTTTAATCCCTGTTTTCTTTTATGTGTGTGTGTGTGCGCGCGCGTGTGTGTATGTGTGTGTATAGATAGATAGTATCCTATGTCCATACCCATGGTCTAAACATGCTACTTAACAATAAAGGGTGTGAATACTGAAAACAAGAGTTATGCTGAGTCTTTTCATCTTTCTTTCTGCCCACCCCAGTTGCTTTTTTTCTACTCCATTCCAAAGGTCTCTTCATTTTCTCAGAGTCCTTCCCTCTCTCTCCCTCCTTGAAGGCATGTATATATATATATTTTTTTCACAGATTCTTTGCCTTCCAAAGATTTTTTTCCCCTTCTCTCAATGCCCTGGGACCCACCTCCATTTAAAAAATATTATCACAAGGTCTTGGATAATACTGTCATTTCTCTTTTAAAATCAATCATCAGCTGGCAGGATGGTACATGCCTGTAATCCGAGGGACTCTGGAAGCTGAGGTAAAAGGATTGTGAGTTCGAGGCCAGAGGCAGCCTATATAATTTAGGGAGATCCAGATTCAAAATAAAAGATAAAAAGTGGGCTGGGATTGCAGCTCGGTGGTAGAGCACTTTCAAAGTATGTGTGAGGCCCTGAGTTCAACCCCCAAGTACCAGAAAAAAAATAATAACAACAACAACAACAACAACATAAAAATCAATCATCATATAATTTAACTAAATACCCAACTCCTAGTATTAAAAACTCTACTAATATCAAACAAACAAAAATACCAGCATAGACTGGCATATGAACTGGGATCATGAAGAAAAACAAAAAGTTCCCATCATGAAACATTCAAAACATGAGAAAGATCCCAAAGAGGGACCCAAATGTAGCACCTAGGTGACAACTAGGAAGAAGTAACTGTACTTAAATTGTCAGCGCCTTGAGAGCAGGAAGAAAGTCTCACCTCCAGATTCTCCACAGTGCCTAGTACAGTGTTTGAAACACAGAAGCTTCAGGAAATATTTATTGAATAAATGATTGCAGGAAGAAAGGCTCTCTAATTTCATCCAAGGACCTGTTGGCTCAATGTAAAGTTGATGTTCAAAGTAAACATCTAAACCCAAAATGTCCAGAACAGCAACTTACCTGGCCAGCTGACTCAAAAAGTAGGTGTGAGCAAGAGTTATAAGGTCTTCCCTCCTTGTAGCCCACGATCCATCCCAGCCCTTGGGATCCACACTTGTAGGTCCCTGACCCTTCAGGCATCTTTCCAGACTATGGTAATGAAAAGGAAATCCTTTTCTGACAAAGTGTAGGATATTTCAGCTAAAAGGCTACTTGCAGAGTTAGCTGAAGTACTTCACTGTGGGGCAAGAATGTGTGTGTGTGTGTGTGTGTGTGTGTGTGTGTGCATATTTGTGGTACTGGGGGTTGAACCCAGGGCCTCGTGCTTGCATGCTTTGCAAGTGCTGTGCCACTGAGTTGCACCCCCAGCCCATTTTTTTGTTGTTTTGTTTTTACATTTTGAGACAGGGTCTCGCTAAATTATGCAGGCTGCCTCTGGTCTCGAACTTGCGATTCTCCTGCCTCCGCCTCCTGAGTTGCTGGGATTACAGATGTGTGCCACCGTGCCCAGCTAAGAATGTGTGTTTTAGAGACATAGCCATCAGATGCTGTGAAAGATATTTACCTCCCTGAGGCTTCACAGTCTCATCTTGGAAATGGAGATGGTAACAACTATATTTTATTGCCTTTGTGGAAACCTGAAGTCCTTAATGGAAAAGGGCTAGGACTTAGTAGGAATTCAGTAAATGATAGCATTTCCTATTCACATTTAAGCTCCAAAGCTTCTGGTATTTTTGTATGCTCTGTCCCTACTGGCTCCAATGCCTGACTCAAAATAAGTACCTACAACATTTGTTAAATAAATTATGTATTTGTTTGCTTCCCCAGTCACAGACTCAAAATACATCCCAGTATTTTGAATATACTAAAATGAGATGACATTGAGAGTTACCATTAGCATCTGGCTGTAAGTCTTTGTGTCCTGTCCCAGCAATGGTCGGTGCTTCCTATACATTGTGTGAGACAGTAAGTGCATGCTGGGTATAGGTGGGTCTCAAAGTGTGGTCCCCAGACAAGCGGCATCAGCACCACCTAGCACCTTGTTAGAAATGTAACCCATCATGCCCCATCAGACCTCCTGAATAAGAAATTCTAGGGGTGATGTGTGGCAATCGATTTTAACGACTCTTTCAGTGGATGCTCATATGTGTCAAAGTTTGAGAAACAGAATCCCAGGTATATATAAAATTCTCCTGTGTGGTAATTAGAAATGATTGAGCTTGTGGTGCCTGGGAATAGATGACTTGCACCTACAAAAGATAATTCACTGGAGATTTTAGAATATGGTACTTATAGAATTAATGCCCTCTGGCGGGGCACGGTGGCACATACCTGTAAGCCCAGTGACTTGGGAGGCAGAGGCAGGAGGATTGCAAGTTTGAGACCAGAGGCAGCCTGTGTAACTTAGCAATATCCTGTCTCAAAATAACAAGTAAAAAAATGGGCAGGCGGTACAGCTCAGTGGTAGAGCACTTGCAAAGCATGCAGGCGTGTGATCTTGGGTTGAACTCCTCAGTACCAGTAGAGGATTTTCAGGAACCTGAATGACAGATTGTGAGTTCAAATACTTTTTCAGCTAGCTGGCCTTGCTACATGCTCTTCAGACATTGCTAGAGGTGTTCCCTAACCACCTGTTTTTGCCAGGACACCCCTTTCACCTTAATGGCAGAGCAGACTGGGGTGGGTTCTGATAACGTGAAGCTCCACCTACAGGCTAGCCTCCCATTCTTGAGTTAGTTAAAATAGAAGCCAAACCGATGTAGCTGAGACCCCAAAAATACAGTGACTCAAAGACAGCAGCAGTTCTTTCTTTCTTCTTGACAGCCTGGGAGTGAAGGATTCCAGCTGAAAAGGTGGCTGTGCTATGTGCAGTTGCTGAGGGATCCTGGTTCTCCCAGGGGCCACACTCTTGTGCCCTGTGGCGGGTCTTCCTTTGTAGGCCAGGCTGAGTCAACAGTACATCTGTATGCCATCTTACCAAGCTCTTCCAATACTGGGATCACTGTCTGTTTTTGTTTTTGTTTTCTTTTATCTAATAGTAAAACTAAGTTACAAAGGAAACAATGAATTCTCCTGGAGTCAAACAATAGGGTTATGGCAGAACACAGTCCCTTCTTGGTTAATTGCCAAATTGACTCACAGTGTTCCCCATCCCCCTTCCACCCTCTCCACTAATAAAAAATATGATTTAAATAGGCCATACCCCTTTTCTTTTTGCAAGGAATAACTTATTAATGGTGTTAATGGAAGACTCTTTACCTAAATGGGTTGAAGTCAACTTTTGAGCCCAGACTTAACAAACCTGGCAAACTTTGATGAGATTCTGACTCTCACCTATTAGTTATTAATGACCTGGAAAAGGTAGTTAATCTTCAGTTTTTCTCTGTTAATTCCTGTCCAGTTTCTTTGAGGATTAAAAGCATCTAGGAATGTCTGGCACATAATGGCTGTTCATCTGATGATATGGTTGCTTCCTAGAATCCCTCCTTCTTCTCTCTGTAAGGCCTGCTGTAAAGAGAATGTCAGGGGATTCTAATGGTCCCAATATTTCACTGAAACTGGTGGTACAGCAAGACACAGCTCATGGAAGAGTAAACAACCCGGAGATAGAACCAAGAAATCCAAGATAGAGAAGACCAAACCAAGTGTTGAACAGATTGTTGCTAAACATTGACTTTATTTTCAACTTTTTGAAGGAACAAAATTACACCAAAGGTTTCTTTGGATTCCCCTTAGCTTGTCATAACCCCGCACTGAATGCTCATGTATATGTATACATGCTGTTGTTAGGTACCATCGAGTAGGGTCCCACTCATAGGGTTTTCAATGGCTGATTGTTTTAGCATTGCTTTGGGAGTGGATTGCCATGTCCTTCTTCCATTTTTTGCCATACTGGGGTTCAAACCTGGGTCCTCAGAGAGTGTGGAGCAGGGCTCCATCAACTGAGCTAAACCCGAGGCCAAAGCTTGTTGCTATTGGGTACCATGAAGTTGAGTCAGACTCATAGCAAGCCCATAAGGTTTTCAATGGCTGATTGTTTGGGGATTGCTTCAGGAGTGGATTGCCATGTCTTTCCCCCATTTCTGTATAAATATGTGTGAATATATATGTGTGTGTTTGTACACATTTATATATATATGAAAAAATGATATAATAATTTTAAATACATGAAGGGATGAGGAGGTAGCTTAGTGGTAGAGAACTTGCTTAGAATGAATAAGGGCCTGGGCACAATCTCCAGCACTGTGAAGAGAGGTGGGTGAAGAGGGAGAAGAAAGAAAAGGAGGGCAAGGAGGAGGAGAATGATTTAAAATTTCAAAAGGATCACAAGTGAGCATTAAATCAAGCATGGGGACCTCTGAGCTGGGGCCCCTGCAACTGTATAGGTTGCAAACTTGTGAAACCAGCCCCACAGCCAGGGCCACAGGCAGACCTATCATTAGGGTTCCCAGCAGTGGAATAGGAGATTAAAAGGATAAACATGGAGAGTGAGTGACAGTTTCACAGTGTAGTCCACATGCTGTTTCTGTCATTATTATGGCTCTAACACAACCAGAAAAGGCCCAGGAATGCTTTCTACGAAATGTTTGAGTATACTGAATTTACATTCTAAGCTAAACTTGAAGTACCGTAAAAGTCATTTCAGGAGGAAAATGCTCATAACAAAGTGAACAATTATAGGAGCAATTAATGATCGCATAAAACTCATCATGATTGTGTTCACAGGTTCGGATTGTTCCTGTATCTGCCTCGTTCATAGAAAGGATGGGGAAAAGGTCAAGTCATTAACCATATAAAGATATAATAGATTGTTGTTGTTTGTTGTTAGGTGCTGTGGAGTTGGGTCCGACCCATAACAACCCTCATAGGGTTTTCAATGGCTGATTGTTTCAGGATTGCTTTGGGAGTGGACTGCCATATCCTTCTCCCATTTTTGCAGTACTGGGGATTGAACCCAGGGCCTCAGAGAGTGCAAAACAGCACTCTACCAACTGAGCCAAACCCCAGCCATAATAGATTAAGCATCCATTTATTCAACTGCTATTATTAAGCCCCTCCTGTATACAAGGCATAGTGTAGGGCCATGTAAAAAAAAAAGAGAGAACTATATTATCTTCAGTCATAAATTGAGAACATTAGGCCAGATACTGCCTAAAATCACTTTCTATTGTAAGAGAAACTAAAGGAGGAGGAGAAAGAGGAGGAGGGAAAAAAAGGGAAGAAAAAGAAGAGGAAGAGGAAGAAGAAAATATAGACCAAGGGTCAGACACTAGGTATTCTGTATGGACTAACTTCACTTTAGTTTCTGCTATTACATTAGACTTAAATTCCTTAATGGTGAGTCCTATGTCTTCATCAAGGAATCCTAAAATGTGAGAACAAAAGAGACTTTAGGCAGCATCTGGCCTAACCTGCTCAAGTTATGACTGAAGATAATATCTTTTCTCATTTAACAATTGCCCCACCTTTCCATTCTGCACTAGACTCTGAAAATCATGTAGCATGTCCCACCTGGCTCCCTACAGGTGATCAAGCATTTTCTCTTTCTTCACATCCTCCAATCCCCTTGCAGTAGGCAGGGAATCACATCCTTCCATCTTGATGGGACCCAAACATCTGCCAGGCCTATAGAATAAACCCGTGAGTGTATTACCCACTATAAGTGGCTTTCTTCATGCAGACTGGCAAAGTATGCAAAGGAACAAAGATGTGTTTATCACTGACTGGTCCCAGACACTAAGCTGTGGATTCCTCTTCTTATTGTGTTTAACCATCCCTTCCAAACTGTGAGCTAAGTGCTGCTATTCTGACTTTTCAGAGGAGAGGGCAGAATCTCAGGAAGGCCAGTCAGTGGTGGCGCTCACGCATCTGTCCTGCTTTGTCTGACTCTCCAGCCGGGTCTCATCTCCCTATCTTTGCTAACCTCAAGTTGGAAACTGTGCCCCTCCCACCTCTGCATTGCCCACAAGGCCCAAGGACTTCCTTTCCCAGTTTTCACCCCTTGGCCCTTTGCACAGGATCTTTCAGGAGTCTGGCAGACAGCTAGGATAGGCTATTGTAAGCTCTTCTGTGCCAGGCTTGCTGCTCTCCCAGGACCACCTAGGAAAGTAGAAAGGAGGTGACATCGCTTCCTTCATTTGTGGGGTAGAGAGGGGAAGCTGATGGGTCTCAACAAAACCCAATGTGTTCTGGGATCCTGAGTCCAACCCAGCACCAGATGTGCACACCTTACTCAGAAATACCTTCAGCTGTGTAATGGGAAGGGATGGCCATTCATTTATCCAATCATTCATTTTGTTCACAAAGTTCCATGTGGCATCTGCTATGTGCCAGGCTCTATGCTGAGCCCTGTAAGACAATAGTGAAAACAATATAGCCTCTGCTTTCCAGAAGGTCAGAGCAGAGAAGAGCAGACTCTTAATCCTCTTCATCTCAACCATTTTGCCAGCCTTCGTTTTGAAGTCAAGAAGTCAGAGTTGGGAGCAAATTTAGGAAATGAGTGCAATAGTATTTCTGAAGTTCCTGGGAATTCTCCCTGTCTGGACCTTGTTACACATTAGGGTGTGTGGCCTAAAAATTAAGCTGGTCATAATTTACATCCTTGATTTCACATCTGGCTCTGGCCAACCCCATACCACACCCTCTACCTTAGCAAACAGAAACATAATTTCTAAAAAGTGGCCGTAAAGGAGAGTTGAGTAGCAAACAAGTTGAACCTTGGGTCCTTACCACTACCTGGCTTCAGAGCTTTGTGGAACCATTGATTGTTTAACAGCCAGCAAGGCAGGAAGACCAGAATTATGCTCAGCACATGGAGGAATGGAACACAGTTCTCTGTGTGCATTCCCATGGCAACAGTTATAACAGCTTATATTTATAGACCTATCTCCAAGGAGTTCAAACCACTTTATAGACACAGCATCTCTTTTATAGGAGGAAGACAGAGAAGGGGGAAAGAGAGACAGAGAGAGAGAGAGAGAGAGAGAGAGAGAGAGAGAGAGAGGAGAGAGAGAGAGAGAGAGGAAGAGGAAGGGAGGGACAGAAGGACATGGAGTGCTATTATTCACATTTCACAGATGGCACAGAGTGGGAAAGTCAATGACCCAAGGTGGCATGGTAAGCCAGTGACAGATGGCAGATTGAATGGACCTAGTGGCTCGTATAACTCTTGGAATCCTTGCTGCTGACCTTGGGCAGATGTCAGGGCTGCACTGCTATCTTCCAGTCATCCAGCTCTGTTCAGTGTCCTGTGGGTGATGGGTAACTATGGGACAGCAAAGGCAGTTTCACTCAACCCTTGTTGAGCAAAAACACAGGGACAATTCTTCCGTGGAGATCTGGGGATAATGTCCAAAGTCCTTACAGCCAGGTAGCCAC
This sequence comes from Pedetes capensis, assembly GCA_007922755.1. Classification (NCBI taxonomy): domain Eukaryota; kingdom Metazoa; phylum Chordata; class Mammalia; order Rodentia; family Pedetidae; genus Pedetes; species Pedetes capensis. The sequence goes on from VMDO01002278.1 coordinate 54,453, forward strand.
CAGGCAACCCAGGAATGAGAGGCTTAGATGCCCTGACCACTGCAGACAAAAAGTTCTGCCCACATACACTGAGGGTTGTGTGCGCTGGTGGAAATCAATGCTTACGTGGAGCCTGTTGCACGATATCTCCAAGACCTTTGGAAGAAATGCTTCTTTTTCTTATTATTATTGAAATTTTTAATGTACAACTTAATGTATTTCATTCTGACATGCATTTCATTTTGACATTTCCATATATGCATTTCACTGTACATTGCACAGATAACATCCCTTTACTCTCTTGCGCCCCTCCTCCCCCTCTCACCCCCCCCACCAGTGACCTCTCTTCTACTTGTATTTTTTTTGTGGGAATATTTTTCTGTATACCCTTGCATCCCAATTATAAGTCCACACTTTTTTCTGTAGTGATCTATCTTTTTACATTGCCAGCATTATTACATGAATAATCTAGCCTGTTTGCATTATTACCATCCTTTGGTATTGTTGGTATTATTATAATTATTTCCCAAACTATTAAAATTGGGCTGTTTACTTTGAGGTCCACCTCTCTCTCATTCCTTGCTCCTCCTTGTCCCTCCTCTCCCTCCTGTCTTCTCCCATCATCACTTGGAAAGAATACTTCTTGGGTACGTCTTCCCAAGACACATACCCAATCTATTAGTTGGGTGTAGCATGTGGCTTAGAGTTATTAGAAGGCTACAGCCTATGAAGTTAAAAATGAGTTTTGCAAATCTCACATCTACTGTTCTCTGTACAAAACATGCTGACTAAGAAAAGCCCACGTCCTCTAGCTGTGGCACCACCATGGGGATGAGCTGGAATGACTCTCCAGCACTCTAATCCTGGAGGCAGCCTATCCTCATTCTGCTTTACTCAGACTTTGCTGACCATGGCTCCCAACCTCCTGTCCTTTTAGACCTATTATTTCACCTCTTCACCATTTTGTTGTTGCTGCTACATACCCTTGAGTCAGGTCCAACTCAAAGCAACCCTATGTACAACAGAAGGAAACACTCTCTGGCCCTGTGCCATGCTGGCACTGTGTCAGTGTTTCTCTGCTATTCATAGGGTTTTGATGGCTGATTGCTTTGGGATTGGGCTGCCAGGTCCTTCTCCCATATTTTGCTGGGGATCGAACCCTGGACCTCAGAGAGCACAGAGAAGCACTCTACCAACTGAGCCAAACCCCAGCCCCCTTCACCAGTTAGGCTTTGGAAAATAGAACTATTTTCTCTTCAAAAAAAGAGTCATTATTTGCAGAGCATTTACTGAACCCAGCCAGCAGTCCCCATGGCAATGCTGAGAGATAGTCCTTCCTATGGTAGGTCTTCAGGAGCAGATCACACCAGTTGTTGCCACCCACGACCTCAGGCTTATGCCAGAGGCTGAAGATTAACTGCTCTCCTGCTTTCTGTCTGTTTTGGCTTCATGGACACTGAGCTTGGGGGCTGGTAGGTTGAGTAGTTGAACCCCAGGACATTTAAATGTTTGGTTTGTGAATAGGCTACTGGCTTCCAAAGCAAAAAGAAATGAAGCAAGGGATGGTTTGGAAGGGTGTTCTGGTTCTGCACCTGAGTGACTGGTGCCTGGAGGCTCACCCATCCACAGAGAGTGGGGTCCTCTTCTGGCCCTCCCCCACGGGATGCCATTGCATCTCAGGTCTTTCTGTTCCCCCAAGAGGCAGAGCATCCTCTTACCTCTTGGCCTTGGGCTCCACTGGGGAAAGCCCTATTGTGTTTGCCAATCTCTCCATCCCCAGCCTCCAGTTTGATGCCTGGCTAAGTGAATGGATTCTGGGGGGCCTCCCCTCACCTTCCCAGGTGTCACAGCCCTTTCTTGGTTTATCTGTTTCTAATCCTTAAGGGCCTGCAGCCGTAACACTTTGGCATCTGATCCTGTCAGATCTCAGAAGCTAAGCAGGGTTGGGCCTGGTTAGTACTTGGATGGGAGACCGCCTGGGAACCCCAGGTGCTGTAGACTTGGGATAAGGACCTGGCAACCCACTCCCAAAAATCAACCTACCATTGAAAGACCTTTGAATAGTAGAGAAGCAGTGACAATACTGTTTCACCTGTTGTACACAGGGCTGCTATGAGTTGGATACCGACTCAATGGCACCTAACAACAACAATCCTTAAGGACCCTCTTAGACGTTTCAAAATCTCCCTTGTGTCTGTCAGCTTGTTGTGCTGTGGGGGCTTTTGTGTTGCTGTGATGCTGGAAGCTATGCTGCCAGTATCTTAAAAACCAGCAGGGCCACCCATGGTGGACAGGGTTTTAACTGAGCTTCCAGACTAAGAAAGACTAGGGAAAAGGACCTGGAAGCCCACTCCTGAAACAATTAGCCATTGAAAACTCTATGAATAGCAGAGAAGCACTCTCAACCATACTGGGGAAAATGATCCCCCCAGGCTGGAAGGTGTTCATGAAACAACTGGGGAAGAGACATCTCCTCAATGTAGAGTTGACTTCAATGGTGGGAATGGAGTAAAGCCCCTGGGACCTCCTTCTGCTAATGTGGCATGACTCAAAATGAGAAGAAACACAGTGTCTGCAGCAATGGGCTTAGACATAAAAAGCTTGTGTACATGGTACAGTGTTGGGGAGTGTTTCATTCTGTTGTACTTAGGGTCACCATGAGTTGGACCCAACTTGACAGCCCCATACATCAAATTCTTAGGGACCTTCTTGGCCATTTGGAAGTCCCACCCCTCCTGCCTATTCCTATAATGTGTCTCATCTTTCCCCATCACAGCACTTGACACACCACATGGCAGTTCCTTCTGTTGATAGGAGTTTCTAGATGTCACTGAAGGTGGCTGCCGTATGTAGAAAACACTATTCAAAAGTTAACTTTTGGATTAAAAATTAATAGTCTGATTGTTGTTGTTGTTGTTAGGTGCCATCGAGTCGGTATCCGACTCATAGCGACCCCTTGTACAACAGGAGAAACAGTATTGTCAGTGCTTCTCTGCTGTTCATAGGGTTTTCAATGGCAGATTGATTATTGGGAGGGGGTTTCCAGGTCCTTCTCCCAAGCCTGCAGTATCTGGTGTTCCCAGGCGGTCTCCCATCCAAGTACTAACCAGGCCCGACCCTGCTTAGCTTCTGAGATCTGACGGGATCGGATGCCACAGGGCTACAGCTGCAGGCAATAGTCTGATTATCAAAGTAAAAATTAGAAAAATGCAGTTTATTTTAGTTTAGCTTAGTTTAGTTTAGCTTAGTTTAGCTTTAGTTTAGCTTAGTTTAGTTTAGTTTAGCTTTAGTTTAACTTATTTAGTTTAGCTTTAGTTTAGTTTAGTTTAGCTTACACAGGTAATTTTTGTTAGTCTAGAAGAGTTCAGTGATTTATTTCTAAAGGGCCTACGTTGTTGTTGTTAGGTGCCATTGAGTCAATATCCAACTCATAGCCACCCTCATAGGGTTTTCAATGGCTGACTGTTTTGGGATTGCCTTGGGAGTGGATTGCCAGGCCCTTCTCCCATTTTTGCGGTGCTGGGAATTGAACTCGGGACCTCAGAGACTGCAGAGCAGCGCTCTACTAACTGAGCTAAATCCCAGCCCAAAGGGCCTATGAATAAAGTTAAATTCTATAAAATATTTTAAGCTGTGATTACATATCTACATTTCTCTTTTTCTGTGTCTCTATATCTATCTAACAAAGAATTAGATGAATAAATAATATATATTTGTCTGTAATAACAAACAATACTTTTTTCGAATACTTCAATAGTTACATTTAACTCCACAAATGTGTAAGTAAAGGATCTTAAGATTGTTTTATATGTTCCAATAAACTTAGTAAGAACTGAATTTAAAACTATGTAATTTGGCATCAATTACTCCATAATATTCTAGACGGTAATTATAAGCCTATCACCCTAATAGGTCCAATTCTTTTAAAAATTGCAAATACACAAATGGCAAATGTCCACAATTTTCTTCTTAATATAAAGTTATCTATAACTTTAATTTCTCAAATTTTGGTTTGGTTTTCTCAAACTTTTCTATACTTAATTCTCAATTTTCTGGTGTTAAAAATATATGGCCTACCTAAGGGAAGACATTTTCTGGGTAAATGAAGCTATTTACAAGTAAAGTTTTGGCCAGGACATGGGCTCCTTGGTGGTGGGACATACTAAGCTGTATTTAATGGTTACAAAACCTTAGGCTTTCACACTAAGGAAGATGTCCCTTGGGTCCCTTGTCACTCCATTTAATTCTTTCTTTACTCAAGGGAGTCTGCAGCTCCCACACTTCTTGACCACATCACTAGATTTTGCATTTCCTTGGCCCTTAAGATTTGTGAATATACTAGAGGAGCATAAGGGGTAACCTATATGAATAATGCTTATCAAATTGCATATATGAAAATTGTCACAACGAAAAGCATGTCAAAATGAATCACATTATGATGTACATTAAAAATTTCTAATAAAAAAAAAAAAAGATTTGTGAATATACTTACAAGGAACTGTAATTTGATAGAATCCTAAGATTTGTGACTATTATCTTTTTGCTAATAATAAACACATTTGACCTTGATGGTGTTTTTCACATTCTTAGGATGATACCCCTCTTAGAACTATGTAACATGATACTCTCTTGGATTTTGCCTGACTCATCATGAAACAAGATTGAGGAGGCAAAGGACAGCATGAAGATGGTTGGTGTTGCTGGGCCTCTGGGAACTTCTTGAACCTGCAAGCAGTTATCACAGTAGCTACTTTGATTGGATTGACATTTGGAAGCTAGTTTCCTACTTGATAGATTCCTCCATAAAATAAAACATCGACCACAAATACCATCAGTGGACACAATAAGATAACCAAAACCTGTTGAATGACATAGACCCCCCACTCATCGTAGAACTCTGTGGTATATGGTGGTACCTCAGCACTCAACCATAATGTATTCTGGAAGGCTAGTTCAGTGCCAGTCAGTTTGAGTGCTGAGCAATTTTTTCCCCATAAATAATGTAAATATATGGGTACTGGCCACATACTGAATGGCTAATGCAGACACACATATGCCACGTACAGACTTACTTTTAAAACTCAATTGCTGTTCTTATTGTTTTCCTCTTTCCTTCACTCTTAGAGCTAGAAAGTTTCTTGAATGTCATGATGACTGTGTGGTATATGTATGTATGTTGTTGCTAGGTGCCATTGAATCAGTGTCCAACTCATGGTGACCCTACATACAACAGGCAAAACATTACTGTCATGCTACTCTGCTATTCATGGGGTTTTCAATGGCTGGTTGTTTTTTGGGAGTGGGTTGCCATGTCCTTCCCCCAAGCCTACAGCACCTGATGTTCCCAGGTGGTATCCCATCCAAGTACTAAACAGGCCTGACTCTGCTTAGCTTCTGGGATCTAACAGAATTGTATGCCACAGTGGTACAGCTGCAAGCTTATATGTATGTATATATGCGTTAAAAAACCCCACAAGATCTTGAACACAGCACCAGGACAGATCTTTACTGCTTAAAATCAATGCACAAAGGGATACTTTCCCTTTGTTTTGCCTTACTGTGTCATGGGTAAACATGGTGTCTCACACAGGTTTTAGCATGGTGGTTGAGTGCTGAGCAAGTAGTCAAGCACTGAATGAGAATTCTCTAGAAAATATTGGTTGAGGACCGAAACATTCAAGCATGAAATAATTCAAGTGCTGAGGTACCACTGTACTTCAGTGCAGAAATAGACTTACTGACCTTTTTGAGCAGAATTCATAAAAGTTGCACCTGTAATTGCTTGTCTGTTGTTGTTATTGTTAGGTGCCATTGAATTGGGTCTGACATACGAAACACTCCCTGACACTGTGCCATGCCTGACACTATATCAGTGCTTCTCTGATAAGGTTTTCAATGGCTGATTGTCTTTTGGGAGTGGATTTCCAAGTCCTTCTCCCAAGATTACAGCACCTGGTGTTCACAGGTAGTCTCCCATCTAAGTACTAACCAGGGCCGACCCTGCTTAGTTTCTGAGACCTGCTGGGATCAGATGCTAAGGTGGTAGGGCTGCAGGCTGTTTGTGTGTAAGAAGCCCCTATTCTCAGATGCACTTGGACTGCAGGAGAGGTTTTTGACTTGGATTTCTTGTAATGTTCAATGGCTTCCAATCTCACTGCAGATAATAACCAGTCCTTACTGTAGCTCACAAAGTTCTGTACCTTAAACCTGGCTGTACATTCTCATTCATTCGAGGAGACATTTAAAGACTCTGATACCCACTTGGACTAACTCAATTAGAATCTCGTTTTTTCCCTGGAAGTATAATCGACATATAAGAAATACCCACGTTTAAAATGTATAATTCCAAAGATTGTGGAATGTGGGATGGGGAGGAGAAACAATGTAGAAGGATGAAGGGGGAGAGGACAATCTTGATGTAAATGATGCAACTTCATGAGTACATGGAAAAATAGGGGAACATAACCCAAATATGCATATGAATTTTACTACATAGTAGTCAAAAGGTTCCATAAACCCCATAAGTTGATAAAAGTGTAACGAAAAGTGATATAACAGCTGCAGAATGGAAAAAGCAAATGCTGTTTACTCTGTACTCCACCAACATTTACCAATAAATGGGAAGTAAAATAAATAAAATATAGAATTCGATAAGGTTGCATATGTAAATATCCATGAAACCATCACCACAATTGAGATGGTGAACATGCCCATCATGCCCCACAGTTTCCACGTTTCCATGGCCCCTTGGGAGTCCCTTCCTCTGCTCCTCACATGACCTGTCACTCTAGGTTAGTTTGCATTTTCTAGAGTTTCATATAAATGTAACCATCCAGTGTGTGCTCAATTTTGAAAAGACAACAACAACAACAACAACAACAACAACAACAACAACCTGGCTTCTTTCACTTAGCATAGTTATTTTGAGACCCATCCATGTTGTTGCCCACATCAGGGGTATTTTCTTTTAAGATCACTTCCCCCACCCCCATGGATGCCACGTTTAAAACTACCAGCCACATCCTGTGCTCCAGATGCTCCCAGCGTCTCCTTCAGGAAGGTTCTGAGCAGCTCTGCAGACCAGCTCAGCATGGACTTGGGGAAAGCTGTAGTTAACCCGGGCTCATGCTCCGTCTGGATTCCCTGGGTGCAGGAAATGGCTTATAATATCGGACTGCGGTATCACATCCCTCTCAGCTGTCATGTCTCCAACATGCACTTTTCAATGTCATGACACTCCATGCTCTGGAATCTGGGGTGCAGACTGGGGAGCTGCTGCTTAGGGAGCATTTGCCCTTCCTGGCAGGAGCTCAGCCCTCCCAGCTTTAGGGTGTCCTTCCCTAGGCTATTACTTCCCTCTTTGGTGGCTGGAGACCACAAAGCTGGCACAAGCCGAGTTCTCAGCCCCCTGCTGTTTACTTGCCAAAAATACTTCTGCAACTGGACTTGAATTTGGAAAATATTTTACAAAGAGAATTTCTTGGGGGAATATTTTAATTTTCCTGATCAAATTATGATGTGCTATTCTTCTGGCTGACTGTTCCAGAGACTTCAGAGATAGAGACCCCAACAGATCAGTACCTGATTTTACCCCAGCCCTTTAATTTGGCCACCTCTAAAACCCATGAAGACTCCAAACCTGAGAACATTCATGTGTACAGAAATATCTGAGTTCTTGACTTAGGAATTTACTTCCCCAATGCCTTTCACTGGGTGAGTCCAGAGCTTGATTACATCACTTACTAACAACTTGTCCTATTCCATGCTCAGTCAGGCAGTCACTTGAAAAGTTTAATTTTTGAAGAACTATTCGAATCTTTAGAAGGCAGAAAGGGGTGCTATCCCTATCTATATATCACAAGCTTTTTGATAAGGAAATTTTAGGTGGATTTTTTGTGACATTTTTACTTTTAAAAGCTGACTATTTCATATAACTAATGCTATGTTTATGTTAATAATAACAATCACATTTCTTTGAGAATGTTTATTAAGCCTATACAATAAAAAATGCTTTGGTTTATAAAATAAACTTCAGGGTACCTTCAACAAAAAGCAAAAACAAAAATAAAAAGAACTTTTCCTTTTATTGGAATAAACAAGTATATCGTGAAGGAAAAATTGAAAAATGTGAGATTTATTGTATGTGGACATTGACCTCTTTATAGATTTAAATTTTAACTTTTATGTGAATATGCTGGGGACAAAGAACGTAAGTGTGCCATAGGATCTTGGCAGGATGGAACATGAACAGTTTCAACAATCAGGAGACTTGAATTCTAATTGCCTTAGTTGTTAAATGCTGACCATAAGTAAAACGTGAAATCAAAAACGTCTGGACCTCCGTTTTTGCAAAATGAGGGGAATTATACTAGCTGATCTAGTAGTTCCTTATAGCTTAAATATGCTAGATTTGTAGGTACAAATTCATCCATTCTGTCAATTAATACAGGAAGCTCACAGAAAAAGAATAACTCTGCCATTAGTGCATACCACCACCAAGTGAGGGGCTCATTTTGTCCATAGGTCATGTGCTCAAAATAACAGTCTTATGCCATGCCTGTGGTGTACCTGAAATTTGTTAAAGTCCTGCCTTCTATGTCCTTTAAAATAAATATGATATTTGTTTAAATACTAAGATTAGCCATTATCACATACTTACCAGAGTCATGATCTCATTTTATCTATTGTCTCAGATTGAAAAACTCATTCATGTAATTTGATCAATAGGTGCTTTTTGGCCTGGAGCCTCATGCTGTGCTCCTGGTGAAAACAATGAAGCACATCTCTGTGCCACCAAAGACCATGCAATAACACCTTGTCCAACCACAAAAGAATCATTTCCCTTTTCTCCTTAGGATGGAGGCATTTCAATCATAGTTATTAACAGCTTACCAATGTTTACTAGAAATATAAACATTATAGCAAAATATTTTGATAAGGAAATGTTAGATAATTTTCTTAGTGACATTTTTTACTTTTTTTTCTTAGTGATATTTTTACATTTTTAAAACCTGCCTAGGAAGTGAGCTGTGGTAACAACATCCTGTCTGAAAACATTTGTTTATTTTTTGTCATTGTGTTTTTTGTTTTTGTTAGGTGCCGTCGAGTCGGTATCCGACTCATAGGGACCCTCATAGGGTTTTCAATGGCTGAGTGCTTCGGGATTGCCTTGGGAGTGGATTGCCAGGCCCTTCTCCCATTTTTGCGGTGCTGGGAATTGAACTCAGGGCCTCAGAGACTGCAGCGCAGCGCTCTACCCACTGAGCTAAATCCCAGCCCTTTGTCATTGTGTATTATATGTTAAATACATAAAAGTTTACAAGATTTTTTCAAATAGTGTAAAGGGCTATAAGGAGAGAAGACTCTTACCAAGAATGTGGCTTGGAGGCCCAAAATTCAATCCTGTGACCTTCAGTATCAAGTTCATAACTACCTACAGGCAGCTGGAGAGCAAGAACATTAGGTGACCTTAGATAGTTTGGCATAAAAACTTCCATTAGCACTAAAACCTGCCTTAGGCACATAGATCGGCTACATTGACTTTGGCAATGTCTCTACCTTGTCAGGCCAATAAAGCAAACTCACACTGGAAATTGAATTAATAACATAACCCAGTTTCCTCTGTCTCTCCTTTTGCTTGGGTTGTGCTTTGGTCTGGCTGAATGTGGAAAGACCCTCTCTTCCGCACCTCTTCCCTTCCTCCTCTCTCAGTCAGGATGTGGGCGGCCCCACCCCCGGGAGAAGCAGGCTGCCTGAGCAGATCATTCTGCCTGGCTTTACACAATCCCAGGCACTTAGTGTCTGCTTAAGGAAAAGTAAACTTCTATCAACTCTGCTAAGTGTATTCAACAGTGTTCTTCCCACAGACACAGGTGAGCCTAGTTAACTTACTTTGTAGGGAAAAAAACCCAACAGGACTCTGGCTAAATAGGAGCTGCCGGGGGGAAATGTTCAGCCCCTGCTCAGGGCTCTCGTGGAACATCCCTTTGACCTTAAAATGCTAGGAGATGACAGGACAGGTGTGCATTGGGAAACCATAGGTGGAAGAGGGTGCAGAGGACATAAATATTGGCCAGAGTTAGGGTGTCTGAGCTGAAGGAGCCCTAAAATGTTCCCTACCCGCACCTCAGCGATGCAGGTAAGGGAGTGCAGTTCCTGAGAGGGTAGGTGGCTGCCCAAGGATAGACGGCTACTTATGGACAAAGTAAATGCTGCAACCCCAGTTTCTGATGTCCTGTCCTTCATCCAGTCTTTCGACATACCACCATGTCCCCTTTCTCACAGGAACTTCTGACATTGTTGGGAGACAGTGGATCCTGATCACCGCTCACTCCTGACTTTGGGCATGTCCTCCAGTTCACCTCCCTTCAGGTGGGGCAGCACTTGACCAAGGTGCCCCTGGTCTAGAGCTGAAGATCCCAAGAGACAGATATGCTCTAGATGCTTTTATTTCTGGAGGGAATGCTCCAGGAGGGGATTTTCTCCAGATATACCCTCATTCTCTGCTTTGCTGTTAGACATGGAGATTGCTTTGTTTTCTGAGCATCATTTGTTGTTAGGTGTCAGAGTCCAATTTATAGTGACCCTACATACAACAGGCAAAACACTATTGTCAGTGCTTCTCTGCTGTTCATAGGGTTTTCAATGATTGCTGTTCATAGGGTTTTCAATGATTGCTTTTTGGGAGTGGGTTGTCGGGTCCTTCTCTCAAGCCTACAGTATCTGGAATTCCCAGGAGGTCTCCCATCCAAGTGCTAACCAGGCCCGACCCTGCTTAGCTTCTGAGATCTGACGGGATCAGATGCCACAGTGCTACGGCTGTAGCCCATTGTTTGTTAAAGGCAGCTTTATACAAGTTTCAGCAATTCCAGAGATCAGCCAGATTCTTTAGGCATGTGAATTCTTTCAAGCAGTTCCCCAAATGTTTGAGAAGGTGATTGCACCTGTGAAACTGGGAAAGGAAAAATACTGCACAGAACCAGAGCTTTCTTCATAGGGTTTAGAGGAATAATTTGATCAGGATATTGCTAAAGGATGATGATGAGAGTGTTTTCTGATTTAAGCAATTCTGAAAGTTGAAATGAGATGAATTTTGAAACCAGAAACACAAGGCAGTGTATTTTGTTCTCAAATCATTCTTTACTTTCCTTGCAGGTTTTTTTCACTGGCATAATGGAAAGTGAAATTCAATTTATCCACATCTGTTGCACCAAATTTTCAGGACTCTTTAGGATCATATAGTATATTTATTGTATTTACCATATATTAACCACAGTCCCAGCAATTTTGGTCTTCTCTCATTATTGACTCATATTAAGATTATTTTGACAATAACATATGCATATCTTTTTATTTTTTTAAAAGACACATATGATTACTTTGATAGGGTAGAAAATTACCCCCATAAACCCACCACCCAGAGATAGCTAGACTTATTATCTTGTTGTATATCTCTACTGTATATCCTCTATAAGTGTAGTATTAGGGAATATAATAATTAGTACTAAAAGTACTGTATACTACGTAACAAAACTACACATACTATATTTTACATATTTCTGCAATCCGCAATGTTCAGTTACTATGTTATAGTTTTCCATGTTGATTATTATTCATTTACATTATTATAATAGCTATGGTATATACATACACTCATGCATATTTGCTTTACTAAAGGGTTATTGGTAGATATTAAGTTGCCTTCGATTTTTATGTATTGCAAATGACACTTCAGTGAACATCTATTAAAGATAAATCTTTGTGCATGTCCCCAGATATTTTGTTATCTTAAATTTCTGAAGTGGAATTGCTGTGCCAGAAGGCATATTTACTTTGAGACTCTTGATGCATGTCATCAAATGGCCCTGAAGAAAAGTTGCACCCAGAGTCTGTCAGTGATTATCTTTCCCTGCATCCCAATAGCCATGTGCATTATCATTTTACTTCATAGTTAATTGAGATATAATTGGCAAGTTGTAAACGTCACTCATCATAAATGAATAGTTCAATGATTTTTAAACACATTTATATAGTTGTACAATCATCCACACAACCTAATTTCAGAACATTTCTGTCTCCCAAAATTTCCCTTAGCATTATCTTTTGAAGTTAGTTTGCTTTTTAAAAACATAATTGAATGAGGTGAAATGGTCAGAGTTTAAGTCAATGAGTTTTGATAAATGCATATCATAGCATGGGACAGTTCAGTCATCCCAGAGGGCTTCCCTGTGTCCCTTCCCAATCAATCCTCCCTTCCCCACTCCCACTGGTCTAATTTCTGTCACTGTAGGTCCAAGAATTACATATAAATGGAATGATATACTGCACAAATAATCTTTTTGAGACTTACCTCTGGTTCACGTATCAGGATTTTGTTACATTTTACTGTTGAGTATTATTTTATTGTCCGAATACTGTCACAGTATGTGTATCCATTCTTCTGTTGATTGTTTCCAATTTTGTCCACTATGAGTAAACCTGCAATGAACATTCTGTAAGACTCGGCTTCCCGGAGGGACACCGTGTCTATCCAAAGTGTTCCCAGTGAGAGACGGAGACCTGAGCCGCTGCAAGCGCAAAGGATTTTATTGTCCAACGCGTCGGGGTCTGCCAAGCCCTTTCGAACCGGAGACCCCAAAATGCAGAAGCCAGGGTCTTTTATGCCCTTACAGAAGCAAAATGGCGGGTTAGCTGACTGGTATAACTTTGATTGGTCACATTGGTTGACTTTTAAACTGATTGGTTAAATCAAATAGCAGGCGCGCGCGGGAAGGGGGAAGGTTTCGGCATTCTGAGACGTTGGTGCAGCTTAAGATAGCTTGGGACCTCCCAAGTTGGGAGGGGTGGGGGTCTCTCTGAGGCAGTGGAAAAATTTTCTTAGCCTGATCTATAAAATGGCTTTTCTATGGCTAAGCTGGGTCCTTCAGTTCTTGTGCAGGCCTTTTGTAGGCAAATATTTTCATTTTTCTTCAATAAATAGCGAGGAGTAGAATTGCTAGGTTGTAAGATAGATGCCCATTTTAATTCTTAAAGAAACTGCATGACTGTTTTTCAAAGCGGTTGTACTAATTTACATGCTGATCAGAGTCCTGCTTATTAAATCCTCTTCAATATTTAGTGCTGTAAATTTTTCTCATTTTAGAAGTTTTAGAAGTATGTGCCTACAGCTATAGCACTGTGGCATCAGATCTTGGAAGCTAAGGAGGGTTGGGCCTGCTTAGTACTTGGATGGGAGACCTCCTGGGAACACCGGATACTGTAGGCTCAGGAGAAGGACCTGGCAACCCACTCCCCAAAATCAATCTGCTATTGAAAACCCCACGAATAGCAGAGTAGCACTGACAATAGTGTTTCTCCTGTTGTATGTAAGGTCGCTTTGAGTCAGACACTAACTCGATGGCACCTAACAACAACAGACACAACAATGAGTAGAGACATTTCATTGTGGTCTTACATTATCCTCAAAATGATATCACATTTTCAATTACTTGATTACCAGTGGGGTTGACTAATTTTTATTTATTTGTCACTTATTAGGTTTATTTAATCCTCTTCATAATATAAATTTCTGTGAAAATCCACACATGAAATATATGTTTTTTAAAAGTTAAAAAAATACCAGATCTTTTCATAGGCTTAATATTTAAATTCTCAACTAGTTTTAGACTTCAAGCACATAGACCTGTCTTGGCTTCCAATGTGACCTACATAAATAATATTTTCTTTCAAAACTATTGTTCATCAGGAGGGAAGGGATGCCAATTTCAAACTCCTTTCTTATTTTAATCTTTATTATTTAACAAATGAGGCTAGATAGGCAAAGAGCCATATCGTATTATAGGAGTAATTATACAGTCTGTAAACGATACACAATTGTTAAAGGACACACTTAAAACAAATGTAGTGAAAAGATCTTGACTGGGGTTTTTATTTTACTTTTTTGTTTTGTTTTTGTTGGGTTGGTTTTATGTTTTTTGAGACAGGGTCTTGCCACAGAGCTCAGGATGTCCTGGGACTTGTTGTGCAGGTCAGGCTGCCCTTGAACTCACACCATACCTGCCTCTACCTCCCAAGTTCTGGGGTTACCATTTAATTGGCTTAATTTTTAATTCTAGAAATGGGCAATGCTTCACTCCATAAAATAGAGTAAATATTCTGATAGGTTAAGCAACAGAGGAAGTTGGTTTTATAGACAGACAAAGGCTGAAAAAGCAGAAGCAGAGAGAAAAAAGCAGATTGCTCATTTCAAAATTGCTATCTTCATAGGGTGGGGAGAGAGAACCATAGAAAAATACCGATTGGCTAACATCAAGTTAGTTTAGTTTGCCTTTTTGTAAGGATTAAAAGAGAAAGAGCTGTTTGGGAATTTGGTTGTTAGGTGCCTCTTCTGATTTCTTAGAGGGTGTGGTAGCAACTTAGTTTTGGTTTGGTGGTGTGAGACCTTAGCATGAGTGACTCCATTTTGATTTTTAGTCTGGTCTTGCTGGGTCCCAATGAGGGAGCTCAGTCCAAAACTATGGCTTCCTCTAACTTTTACTTAACAAATACAGCAGATGTGTAATTTTTTTGCACACAGAAGAATAAATGAATGAAGTAAGGATTCAAAGTCCAGCACACTTGTTACAACTTCTGTTTGATTTTCTTCCTATTTTTCCCTTGCTAGGGTTTTAGTGACAGAGCATGAATGTGAACATTAGGACAACTGGATCCTGGTGGTTTGAGCATCATTAGAAAACCTGGGAGTGACAATACTGGGAGGAAGAAGTTAGAGTCTATACTGCATTCTTATCTTCTTTGTTCTTGTTTTCTATTATTTGTATTTGGCTATGTGTGTGCGTGCCTGCAGCTGTAGCCCTGTGGCATCCGATCCCTTCAGATCTTGGAAGCTAAGCAGGGTCAGGCCTGGTTAGTACCTGGATAGGAGAGCACCCGGGAACACCAGAAGCTGTAGGCTTGGGAGAAGGACCTGGCAACCCCCTCCCAAAAATCAATCTGCCACTGAAAACCCTATGAACAGCAGAGAAGCACTGACAATAGTGTTGCCCTGGTTGTACAGAGGGTCAGACACTGACTCGACGGCACCTAACAACAATAACGTGTGTGCATGCACTCGTGTGCCTGTGTGTGTTTGTAAGCTGCCTTCACATCTTTATGGAAAGACTTACAGAACAAACAGAACACAGGCACAAGAAAAAAAAGGCCTAACTGATGCTGGCCATCCAGCAGGAACAATCTGGTTGGCGAAAGAGATCCACTCATAGAGAAGCTAAGAGCTCCCGTGGTGCAGGAATAATCACAGCTGAGTGACCAAAGCCAAACAGTGCTTTTGAGGAAGGAATCTTGAGAGGCCAGCCCTAGGAACAACTAGGATTTAAATAACAAATATTTCAGAAGAATAAGACAATGAAGATGGGCTAAAAGGGGAAGATAAACTGGGGTACGTAGGATTAAAATAGATAAAAGAGTAAAGGGAAAATGTACAAGTGAAGGAATCCCATGAGCAAGCCTTTAGGGTAGGAGAGAAGTCACCCTGACCAGGAGATAAAGCTGAGGAAGAAGGGAGGGTGCAAATCACAGAGGCAGAGCCCAGGCTGAGAAGGGGTAGAGAGGCTGGACCGTGTTATAAACAGGCAGTTATACACTAGGCTGGGGAACTGGAACTTGTCATGTAGATAATTAGGGACCCCTGGGAATTCTTGAGCAGAGGAGCCATAATATGAAAATCAACATGTTGGCACTATTCATTTAGGAATACTTCACCAGCTGTCTGGGATCTATTGTTGTTAGGTGCCCTGAGTTTGGGGCAACCCTCATAGGGTTTCAAATGGCTAATTGATTCAGGATTGCTTAGGGAGTAGATTGGCATGTCCTTCTCCCTTCTTTTTTTCTTTTTTCTTTTTTTTTTTTTTTTTTTGTTTATTGTGTGTGTGGTGCTGGGGATCAGACCCAGGTCCTCAGAGAGTGCAGAACAGCACTCTACCAACAGAGCTAAGCCCCAGCCACCTGTCTGGGATCTAGGAGGGGCTGAAGTCAGTGGGAT
Source organism: Pedetes capensis (assembly GCA_007922755.1). Classification (NCBI taxonomy): domain Eukaryota; kingdom Metazoa; phylum Chordata; class Mammalia; order Rodentia; family Pedetidae; genus Pedetes; species Pedetes capensis. The sequence goes on from VMDO01002278.1 coordinate 70,471, forward strand.
GGCTGTCGTCATAAGCATGTAGCCATCTTTTCTGTTCTTCACCCATCTCTCTGCCTTTTTGTGAAACATAGAGAACTTTATCACCTTCTTAAGATATTTGTCAAGTTTTTCAAATATTTCCCTTCATATGAAATGCTTATTGTACCTCGTTAGCACAAATTTTTCTGCAGCTTTGCCCACTTTTAGAAAATATATTATACAAAATTTAAGCTTAATGGGAAAAAGTCAGCTGTTACTATTTTCAACGTGAAGGGTCATTTTACTTTACAAATATCTTAATTAAGGAGATAAGGCTTGTACTGGAGACATTGCAGTGTAGCATTTGGGGATGGTCACGGTTTCACTGCGCACCTCCCTATCTGTTATCCCAAGCGATTACAAAGCTTGATGCTATAGATGAAAAAACTGATATTTAAAGAGGTGAATAATGTTGCCCAAAGTCATAAAGCTAGAAAGGCAAATCCAGGATACTTTTTTAAACAACAATAACAACCAAATGAAAAATAACTAGGGGCTGGGGTACCGCTCTGTGTTGGAGCTGTTGCCTAGTATATGTGAAGCCCTGGGTTCGATCCCCAGCACTACATGAAGCAAAAGTTGTTGTTAGGTTCCAAGGTGCTGTGGAGTCAAATCCAACTCATAATGATCCTACGTAAGGCAGAACAAAGCATTACCCAGCACAGTGCCACGCACATGGTCTTTTTATGTTTGAGCCCATTATTGCAGCCAGATTGTCAAAGTGAAAAAACAAATTCTGGAGTTTTAAACTAATCTAATAGGAAAACATGGTTTCTTTTTGAAATAGTCAAACCCAGGGAATTGGAGGCACACAGCTTATGTGGGGTATGAGCTTTCCTGGAGCACCTTTGGAAGTCTAATCTTTTTTGGGTTTGGCTTGTTGGCTGATAATGACTGAAACACTCTCACCAGTGTGCTTCTTTCTCCCTGGCTTATTACAGATCCTGCCATGTAAGATGACAATAGCAACATCATTGAGTGCTTACTAAGCGTGCATGAGGCACTGTGGCAAAGACCTTGTACTGTACAGGAGGCATCATTACGATTATGATCTCCATGTTGCAGAACGAGAAAACAGGCTTAGGAATTGAGGTTAGGAACCCTGCCCTGGTCCACAGAGCTAAGATGTCAGGAGCCAGGACTCTAGCCAGCTTTGTCATGGTGAAGTGTCCCAGCTCTCCCCTAGAAGACAGCCTAAGCCATTTCTCTGGCCTTGTTTCCTGGGAAGGCCCTGGACACTTTTCAAGAGGCAGGGTGTGTCCTGTTGCTCTTGAGTATCTTCACCTCCAGCAACCGATCTCCTGGGGAGAGCTGGTATTTCACTGGGACTGTTTCTTGTGTTATTTGTCCCCTTCTCTTTGCCAGTATAAGTTAGCACCAATGAAAGGTCATCACTCATGAAAAGGGTGCCAATAGAGCTGCTATAGGAAAATATCCTCAGCAATAATCATACTTTATGCTTGGCACACAGAATCTGAAAAGTTTCAAATGGTGCAGCCGGCAGGTTCCTGAGCCATGTGTTCTTCCTAAAAAAGACTTCAGGTGACAGAAGAAGAAGGGCTGGTAAACAGGGTTGTTCAGGAAATTATCATTAGAATAGGCAGAGGCAGAAGACATAGGTAGGTGCCCACAGAGAGTCTGGGAAGAAAAACTCTACCAAGTCCTGTCAAAGCCTGAAACTGTGAAAAATGGTAGAAAATTAAATGCACAGATCCATAGGTCAGATGTATTGGCAGAAACCTAAATAATCAAATAACTCTAGGCCCCAAGTTCCTCATTTGTAAGGTAAACATAATACAAACAAACCCCTGCTTTGTAGAGTTATTGTGAGGACCCCAAGATCATTCTGGAAAGATATTTAGCAAAGTAGCAGCTAAATTCCCAGTGGAAGTCAACCTCTTTTAGCATAAGCTATTGGCTACGAAGGAGGAACTATAAACAAGAAGAGAGAGGCATCCTCCTGTTAATGGGGAAAACATGTTGGTGAGCACCTCCTGTGTGAAGGTAGGTGCATTAGTTAGTTGGAGCTATGTATTATTTTCAATATTTTATAAGTATAAATATGGAAATTCAAGCAATTTGTTCAAGGTCAGGTGGGGAAACTTTTAACTCAGTTCTTTCTAAATTTCAAAAGTTTCTACCATGTAGTATGTTGTTGTTAGGTATCTGAGTGGGATCTAACTCATAGCAACCCTATGTATAACAGAACGCAATACTCCCCAACACTGTGCCAGGCACATGGCCTTTTTTTTATGTTTAGGCCCTTTGTCGCAGCCACTGTGTCAATCCATCTAGTTGAGGGTCTTCCTTTTCATCATTGACCCACCACTCTCCTAAACATGATGTCCTTCTCCAGGCATTAGTCCCTCCTGACAACATGTCCAAAATATACAAGATGCAGTCTAGCCATCCTTGCTTCCAAGGAGCACTCTGGTTGCACTTCTTCTAGGACAGATCTGTTGGTTTTTTTAGCAGTCCCTGGTATATTCATTTCCACCACCATAATTCAAAAGTATCAATTCTTCTTCTCTCTCCCTTATTCACTGTCCAGCTTTCACAAGCATATGATGTGACTGAAAATATCATGGCAAGAGTTAGGCACACCTTCATCTTTAATGTGACATCTTTACTTTTCAACACTTTAAAGAGGTCTTTTATACCAGCTTTTCCCAATGCAATGCTTCTTTTGATTTCTTGACTACTGCTTCTGTGGGTATTGATTGTAGAACTAAGTAAAGCAAAATCCTGGACAACCTCAATCTTTTCTCTATTTACCATGAAGTTGCTTACTGACCCAGTTGTAAGGATTTTTGTTTTGTTGATATTGAGGTGAATCGATACTGAAGGCTGTGTTCTTTGACCTTCATTAGTAAATATTTCAAATCCTTTTAACTTTCAGCAAGCAATGTTATGTCATCTGCATAAATGGTTGTTACCAATTTCTGATCCTGTACTGGGTCCTTTCCCCCTTTCAGAATTGTGGAATCAGTAGCAAGACCAAGCACAACTGAGCAGCAAAAGAGATTTTATTCTTGACCAACATAGCAGAAGTGGGAGATAAACTCACAAGTTAACTTTTCAATCCATTGAGGGCTGGGAAGTTTTAGATATAGTGTAAAAAAAAAGTGAGGAAGGATAGTGCAGAGATCAAGCTATGCCCTTGTCTAAGTTACTCCAGATTGTATAAACTAATATCGTTGAGGCTGGGGCTTGGCCCGAGTTACTCCATCTTATAAGACAGTAGTCTGCTCCATATTGGGTATAAATGCTGAGGCAGGATGACTCTGTATCTTGCTGGTGCATGCAAACAACCACCACCTGTTCAGCATAAACCACAAGGCACAAGCCAATAATAACATTCATGTGAATAAAATATTTACCACCTATGAACTTATCAGTTGTACCACTGTGGCATTTGATCCCATAGATCTTGGAAACTTAGCAGGGTCAGACCTGGTTAGTACTTGGATGATAGACAACCTGGGAACGTCAGGTGCTATAGACTTGGGAGAAGGACCCAGCAACCTACTCCCAATGAACAATCTGCCATTGAAAACCCTATGAATAGCAGAGAAGCACTGACAATAGTGGTTCACCTGTTGTACATAGTGTCGCTATAAGTTGGGCACTGACTCCACAGCACCTAACAACAACAATGAGCTTATCAAATCAAGTCAGGAACACACAGACATGAAGACATGCCAAAAATATATCAGAATAAATAGGTAGTGAACTTATGGAATACTCCACACCAACAAGAGATATAACTCCTCACTTGGACCATAAAAAAGGAGGCACACCCCCCTACTGGGACATAAAGGCATCTGTATCATCAGACCTTCCAGTGTGTGCAATCTCAGATTGACAGGTGATCAACTCTTGACTCTGTCCCTGGGGCTACAGCTCAGCTTGATCCCCCTGCTTGGCATAGCCCACTCAGTTGCCTTCTGTGAGACCCACCCCTGCACCTCACTTTGAACCTGCCTGCCCCTCACCCCTGCAGTTCTTCAGGGCCTCACCATGAAACCAGCTCTGAGCCACTGGGTTCTTTAATGTCTAACCACCTTCAGTGAGTCTCTTTGCTTCTGTATTAGCTCCCACACTTTCTTTCAGTAAGAAAGCAAGAACTCTGTAGCCTCTTTAACCCTTAAATTACTATTTTGCAACCTGTATATATATATATATATATATATATATATATATATATATATATATATATAACTATATGAAGTATAATGTGCGATCTGAGAGTTAATATTAGTAAATGAGATTGGAATAAAAGAACCCGTTATTGCCAACAGCCATTGACTATCAAGTGATATCAGGAACACTTGGCAAATTAATGCCAATGAAACTGATGTAGCTTGTGCATTTATTGTTATTCAATAAACTCTGACATAATGTGCTCAGACAGATATGCTAATAAAAGAGAAGATTATTCATGTATTTTCTGGGAATGGACAGATTTTCCAGGTATTCAGGTGCTATCTCTTTTTGCTCCTTTTATGGTTCTTTCTGGTTATCATTATGTTGATTGTTAACTGTCGTAGTGCTAAGAGGTGAGTGATTTACCATGCAGATAAGATTATAAGAAAGTTACAGGTTATCTATCAGTCACTCTGGCAGCCCTCTTAGATCCAACAGGTTTGGGCTACCCCAACCGAAGAACTTCTGGTGTAGAGGATTCCTGTCCTCCAAGATAAACAAGATTGGAGTGTCTCAGGTTGTTTTTCAAACATAAGGAGTTAAGTAGTTTGCATGAGTTATTGATTCAGCATAACGTTGCTCAGATTTACTGGTATAAGGAAGCCACTTTCTATGAAAGTAGAAATCTGAATTGCATTACAAAGGTCAGACAGGGGACTGTCAGTGGGTGTAAAGGAAATAGTGGGCTAGGGATAGCTAACTTTTCTTGGGATATTTTTGTCTGCTCTGGTGGTGTTTCTGGATTGTGGGCTTCTTCAGTTCCAGGTCTGAGATGTAGGAGTCAAAAGCCCATTGAAATCATTAATGTGTTTGTTGCTCCTCAGGTCTCAAGTCCTTATGTAAATTTGCTGCCTCTCTCCACTTTTTGGTATCTTATATTTGCTTTATTTATAATAGCCAGAGGTTTTAGTTGTGATTAGTGGGAGGAATAGGGGAAAGTATACCTATTCCATCCTCCAGAGGCAGAAATCTCTCCTCATTTTTTAGTGTCAGCAACTAGTTAAAAAGAAAACTGACATACCTTGAATAAGAATGTCAGAGAGAAATGTAGACAGTATTGGCTGGAGGGCTGGTTCACTTGTGATTTTGTGCTAATGAAGGGCACTGAAGGAATGGAAGTGTCTACTTGGGTGTGGAGATTGCTCAGATCAGGAGGTGTGGTGGGGAAAGGGAGGGAAGAGAGAGAGAGAACTTTGGAGCTTGGGGATCCACCCAACATGCGTGGCCCAGAGGCCAGACGTTTCTAAAACACACCACAGTAGGTAGCGTGGAGGGAGCATCCTGACTTCTGTGAAAATCCATTAGAACTTGAAACTGTGCTCAAGTTGATTAGCGGTAATGCTTTAGAACTTCATTTTTTCAATTATTTACTTAAAAGAAGACTTTTCTGATAATAAAGATTTTCTGATAATAAAGTAAATACAGTATCATCTTGGAAAATTAGGAAAACTCAGAAAAAGAGAAAAAGGAAATAATGCTTCCCTATGCCCTTTATCCCAAGGCCACTATTGATATTTTGATGTATCTCCATCTATATTTTTTAGTCTATTTATTCATCTATTTATATAAACAAAATTGTGGCTATTTTCTTTTTTTCAGTAGTGGGGAGTTGAACCCAGGGCCTTGTGCATGCTAGACAAGCACTCTCCTAGTGAGCTGCACTCTCAGCCCCTTTCTTATCATTTATTTTTGAGATAGGGTCTTGCTAAATTGTGCAGGCTGCCTCTGGCTTGAACTCATAATCCTCTTGCCTCAGCCTCCTAAAATGTAATCCACAGATGTGTGCCAAAGTGCCCAGCTGTGGCTAGTCTTTATGTATACTTTTTTTTCCTTCTTTTTTCTCAGACAGGGTTTCACTAGGTAGCTCAGGCTGGCCTGAAACTCCTGCTTTTCCTACCCCAGCTTCCGGAGTGCTGGGATTATGGGCATGTACCATCATGCCAGGCTTTTTTGTACACATTCAACTACTTTTTAAACAATGTTTTTTCTACCTTAATTCTATTATAAATGTATCTCCCGGCATCAAATATTTTGGAAAACATGATTTTTATTAGGTTCATTGTACTCCTTTATGTGAAATTTAGCAATAAATCTATTGTTGAATGTTTTGCTGTTTATCATTTCTTACTGTTATAAATAGTGGTATGAAGAGAAGGTTTGTAAGCAATGTTTGACCACATTTCTTATTGGTTTTTAAAAGTAGGATCACTTGAGCAAGGAGTACTTAAAGCTTTCCATCTATTTCATCAAATTGTTCTTCAGGAAGTTTACCAATTTACATTCTCACCAGCACTGTCAGAAAATTCCAGCCTTTCTGCCAGCTTGTAGGCCTTGAATGTTACCATTTTTAAAATGATTGCAAAATCAAAGGCAAAAAAGGTATCATATTATCTAATTTGCATTTATCATATTACTAATAATATTAAACATTTTTTTAACTTTTTAATTTTTATCTTATAACTGCTTTTTGTTATTTGCACATTTTTCTATAGTTGTTGTTAGGTGCCATTGAATCAGTGTCCGACTCTTAGAGATCCTACATGCAACAGGCGAAACACTACTGTCAGTGCTTCTCTGCTATTCATAGGATTTTCAGTGGCAGATTGTTTGTTGGGAGTGTGTTGCTGGATCCTTCTCCCAAAAGCCTACAGCACCTGGTGTTTCCAAGTGGTCTCCCAGGTCCAACCCTGCTTAGCTTCCGAGATCTGATGGGATCAGTTGCCGCAGTGCCATGGCTGAAGGCTTTCTATGGTAGTTTTCTTCTTAATTGTTAAATGTGCCATAAGGAAAATTTTCTGGGTCATCGTTGTTTAATTTTATCTGTGATGATAATTGATGTGAACTAGTTAACAAATTCAAAGCTTCCATGGTATCCTTTTCTTTTAATTCCTACCAAGCTTCTGTGCTTAGAAGCCCTTCCCTACTGGTGCAGTGATCTATTGCTGCATATCAACTGACCTCAAAATTTAATGAAATGATATAAAACAACCACCATTTTATTATATGTCTTTGGAGGTCAAGGATTTGGACAGGGCTCAGTGAATGATTCTTCTATATCATAAGGTGTTGGCTGAGTCACTCAGTGTCAACCGGCTTGCAGAGGGGCTGGTTTTGGGGAATCCAAGATGACCTCATTCGAGTGCCTGGAGCCTTGTTGGGGTGGCTGGAAAGTTGGGTTGGCAGGGGCTCCACACTGAGTGCTTGTATGTGGCCCATCCAGCATGGTGGCCTGGGGATGGTTAGAATTTTTACATGACTGCTCAGGAGTCTATAAATGAGTTTTCCAGAAAAACACAGAAGCTATAAGGCCTCCATGACGTGGGCTCAGGTGCCACCTCCTCTGTTGGTCAGGGCAGTCTCCAGCTTGCTCACCTTCAGATAGAAAGGGAGGTATATTGTAGAACCTGTGGCTAGGTCACTGTGCTATCTCAGGATAAGTTAAATGCCTCTGTACACAGTGGTGCCTTGGGACTCGAACTGCTCTGAGCTTGAAATTTTGGTCCTCGACCACTATTTTTGAGAAAATTCTGATTCATGCTCTAACAGTTGCTCAGAACCCCACCAATCAGGCTACAACCTGTATGAGATGCCACACTTACGAGTGGCGCTTCTGGGTGAAACAGAAGAGGAAATGTCACCTTTTGTATCAATTTCAAGCAGCAAAGTCCTGTCCTAGTGCTGTGCTCATGATGACCGTGCTATCATCATGGCGCTCAAGAAACTTTCTAGAACTAAAAGTTCTAGAAAGAGAGAGGAAAATAGTAAGAAGAACAATTGAATTTAAAAATAACATTGCTGGGTAGGTGAGTGACACAGGTATGTCTGAATCAGCCACTCAGTGGGGTGCTGGAGCCAATAAATACATTTACCTTATTTCTTATGGGAAAAAGTACCAGGCACTTGACCTGATCAGCTCTTGACCAGCCTTCCAGAATGCGCTGTGGTCAAGTGCCAAGGCACCACTGTATTTTACTCTAGCTTGTTTATGTAATTCCTCTCCTTCTTTCCCTCTTCCTCCTCCTCTTCTTCCTCTACCCTCTCCTCCTCTTCTTTTATTCTTCTTCCTTCTTATTAGCATTAAATCCATAATCCATGTGAAAATAATTTTATATAGACCTATAATGAGGATTGGATTTGAATTTTTTGCCTACTAAATGATGTTGCTAAAACTTTTTGTTCAATAATCATCTCTACTGATGGTTGTTAACTTTTATAGACACCAGGGCCTGTGTGAATACTCTGTTAAAGGAGAAAAAAATACTATTCATTCTTCTCCCAAATTTTCTAACATTCTTCTTCCCACAGTGAAAGTGGAACCCCCTAGTTATACCCAGATCTCCAGGCTGAGAAGCAATCAGCCACAGAGCTGATACTGGGCTGGCCTATAATCAGTGGCCTGCATTCAGAAGTGTCCTTCTTGGCTGGAAGGGCCCTGTGACATGAGGCCTGGTTGTTGACCTACTTTAGAGGGGCTCCTACTTTTCAATCTTCTTCTTAAAATAGGCTTTCCCGTGACAGCAGAGTTGTGTGCTTGGGCTGTTGCCCTGAGAGGTGGCTGAGGAGGTTTTGTTGTTCAGTCTCTAAGTTTAAGAGCTCCTGAGGAAGTTTGCTTCTGAGACCAAGTAATGTGATTGTTTCTGGTGAGAAAGGCGTTAGCTCATCTTTATTAAAGTGCATTGCTAAAAGAGGGGTAGACTCCAAGACCACAGGGAGGTTTCCCCACAGCCTTTCCCTCCATGTCAAGATTTCATCTAATCCTGGCTCCTTTAACTTCCTCCACCCCAGAAGGACCCTGTGATCTGACCCGGCTTCTCTCCCACCTGCCTACATCCTCCATGTCTGCTTCCATAATCACCAAGAAGTGCAGAACTAAGCCACGTGTCAGGGCTCTGGAAACATTGTTTTCTTCTGCTTAGTCATCGATTTTATCAATAGGTGTCCATACTATTGTTGCTGTTGCTGTCTACCTCGTTTTATACCTGAAAATATGTTAGCTTTACTGCCTTATCTTAATTAATTCCACTCAATAGCTTGGTGGCCTGCAGCAGTACCACTTTGGCATTTGATCTTGTCAGATCTCAGAAGCTAAGCTGGGCTGTGCCTGGTTAGTCCTTGGATGGGAAACTGCCTAGGGATACCAGATGCTGCAGCCTTGGGAGAAGCACCTGGCAGCCCACTCCTAAAAATTAATCAGCCATTGAAAATCCTGTGCTGGTCATGGTACAGGGTGAGGGAAAGCTTCATCTGTTGTGCCTATATGGGGTGGCTATGAGTTGGACCCGACTTGATGGCCCCTAACAACAACAACATCAACACCATCACAACCATTTTGGTGAGGTTGTTGTTGTTGTATGCCGTGGAGTCAGTATCTGACTCATAGTGACCCTACATATGACAGGTGAAACACTATTGTCAGTGCTTCTCTGCTATTCATAGGGTTTTCAATGGTGGGTTGATTTTTAGGAGTGGTTTCCGATCCATCTCCCAAGTCTATAGCACCTGGTATTCCCAGGCGGTCTCCCAACCAAGTATTAATCAGGCCTGACCCTGCTTGGCTTCCTAGATCTGACGGGATCGGATGCCACAGGGCTACAGCTGAAGGCTTGGTGAGGTAGCTACTATTTTTCTCATTTTAGAGGTTTAAGCCATGTACTTAGTGATAGTACAGGAATTTAAACCTTGGCAGTGTCTTAATTTTTAAACACTGTGCAATCCTGCTTCCTTCTCTCATTTTAATCCCCAGTTCCTAGCTGTGGGTGGGGACTTCCACTTCCCTCTGGATTGTGGGCACACCCAGCTGACATTGTGGTTCCCAGGCCAGGACACCTGCTTGGAGACCCATCGTGCCTGTCTGGCAAGTACTCACACTTGAAATTTGGTCGTCCTGAAAATTTACTCTCTTGTTTCCCTTGCCTCCAACTGACTGGTTAGAGCCCCATTCTCTTATCGTGCAGAGGGGACATGCTTAGTGGACTGATCTGCCCTTTGTAAACTCTGGGCTATTTCCTCCAGTGACTTCTCTATGTGGGTTAACTCTGCAGGTCCATGAGGCTGCACCTTTCCCAGACTTCTCCCAAGGAAAACTGCTTCTGTGGCCTGATCCCAGAACACAGCCCAGTCATCTCAGAGAGAAGAGGCAGAGGAGGAAAAGATTTCATCATGTGCACAGTGGTGAGTGTTCACTGCGGAGGAATCTGAGTGTCACTTTGCATTCATCACATGGGTGGAGGGCCCTGCAGCTGGGGGAAGGCCAGGTGCCATGCAGAGGAAGGACTGAATGGTGGGGACTTCCTGGGAGGGAGGGAGGAGGTAGAGAAATCCGAGGACACACCCTCAGGCTGCGCCCCTTTCCCCTCTGTATCCATTTGCTAAATCTACCATAACAAAATTGCACAGACTGGGTGGCTGGAACAACAGAAACGTGTTGTCTCATACTATGGGAGGCTAGAAGGTCAAGATCAAAGTGTCTTCAGGTTTGCTTCCTCCTGGGGGTTCTCTTCTTGGCTTGCAGATGGCTTCCTTCTTGCCATGTGCTCACTGGTCTTTCCTTTGTATATGTGTACCCCTGTGTCTCTTTTTGTGTCCAAATTTCCTCTTTTTGTAAGGACACCAGTTAGGATGAATAAGAGTCCACCCTACCTACCTAATTTCAACACAGTCACCTCTTTGAGGATTCTGTCTCCAGATATAGCCCAATTCTGACGTATGGGCAGTTAGGGCTTCAACATATAAATTTGGAGGTAGTCACAATTCAGCCCAAGAGCCTCCCTCTTCTCTCTCCTGGGAATACTAAAAGGGAGACTCCTGGGCTGTCAGCACCTGTGGTCTTGCCAGAACCCAGAGAGTATGAACAGGAGAAACACTAGCCAGCCTAAGGGTAAGTAAATGAATAATGAGTCATCAGTAAAACAGCATCTTGATAATCATCTTTTATTCTTAATATGGATCTTGGAGAGGGAAACCTATTGGCATGTCTTCACGATGAAACAGTTTCCTTACATATGGCTCTATTTTTTTCATAAGGAATTAGAAAACTTCAAGTTTTTCCAAAAGAACCTTTAAAAACCCCATAGCAGAGTCTCCAATGAAGTTGTGAATTACATTTTTTGTTCATGAAAAAAAGTATTATATTTTCCAGAGGGAGGCATTTGTCTATTATGTAACAGAGATCAAAACTGAGGCCAGATACCACCTTTCAGTCTTAACATTTATCTGGGATAAGGGCATATACAAACTTTGTGACCTGGCATTTCATGAACATTTTATCTTCTGTGCACTGGTGAATCTGCTTTAATATTTTGTTTACTAGAAGACTTCGGTGGGGACTTACTTCCATTGCACCCCATAAAGATAATGACTATAAAGCCATTGACATCTTTCTAGACACCAGGAAGAGACTCAATCCAAGTGAGCATTATTTACTTGTGGTTTTAGTTGCACAAATGTGATTTCAAACTGTGACTCTCATTCCACCAAACTGAGATTGAAGTGAGGACTGAGCCAGAGATGAGAGCAGATGGTAGTAGAGGAGGGTGGGACAGGAGCTTTATACCCAGGTGCAGGGTCAGGCTGTCAAGTACCCACCTGACACAAGGGTTGGGGTTTCAAATATGGAAAAAATTTATTAATTGAACTGATGGTCACTGAACACATGGTATATGTCAGACACTGTGTGAGGTGGTTGAGAAATAAGGAAATGTGGTCTTTGCCAACAAGGATCATGCAGTCTACTGTACGATCCAGCTTTTAGGAAACCCCCTCCCTCCCACTCTTGTCTGTCAGCCTTAATCTTGATGCCCTGATAACTTGAATTTCTCTTCCCACTCCTAAATTATGGCATCACTGGGGTGCAAGTGGATGTGTGCCTTCTGCTGTCACACACATTTTAGATGATTCCCTTGTTATCAGAATTGAGAACTGTGGCCAGTTTAAGACTGTGAAGTGCTACTGAGTACCTACTATGAGCCAGATGGTGTGGGGCTTACAAAGGTGACTAAGATATCCCATACATTTGGGAAACTATAGCTCAGTTGTAGATAAATGATTTGCACACTAGAAGTCAAAGCAAGTAGGTGACAAGTAGCATTTGACTGGTGTAGATAATAGGTGCTAAGGGAGTTTAATTCAATTCAGCACACATTTGTTGAGGACTTCAGTGTGTCAAATGCTGAATCAAGTTCTAGGACATAAAAATGAACAAGAGCAAATCCTTCTATTCCCGGAGTTCACCATGGAGCAATAATAGTGCAACACTATTAGTCATATCAGCTAACATTTATTGAGCACTAAATATTATTAAATATTTCTATGTGATAGTCATCACTCATTTAATAATTAACTAAACCTTATGAGGCATCCAGAAGTTGAGCAACTTTCATAAGATCACAGAGTTAAGATGACAGGTAAGAGCAGAATCTATCCATCTTATCTGTTCTAAGTCTAGATTTGGGAAAATTGGGATCTTTAGGGAGAGAAGCTATATGAACCAATGAACTAGTAGTCCACCATCAGACAGCCTTATGGAACAGGGAATGGATTAAGTTGCCTAAACGTTTCCCCGACATGGCTGGAAACCACAGAGCCTCAGTGATATCACTCCCAGAGGCTGGGGCAGGGCAGAAAACAGGTAACTCAAAGGAAAGAAACTGTGGTAGGGCAGAAGATTTTTTCTGTCTACATATACTCAGCTGAGATGAGGTTTATTGAAGACATTTGGTTCTGGGACACCTGGATTAGAATCCCATGGAAAATTACCATTGAACCAGGATGTAAATCTCTCCAATTATGCAATCTAATCAAGGCTATCAACAACAGTCAATGAATGCCAGGAGGGCTGTTTGGGCTTCGCCCCACTGTGGGTCCAGCCTTCCACTTGCCAGCAGGTGGACTGAGAATCATGGAGGATATAGTTTCTGATACATTTTATCTTTTCCTTAGGTTTTCCTTAGTGATCCAATAAATCCCTTCTGCTAAGAAAGTCCCAAGTCATCTTTCAAAATGATATAATCCATTATCACTCTTAGCTTGGGATGGCAATATAATCTACACTTGATAGGGGTTACAATCTGTCACCTACCTGGCTATGAGTAGCTCTAAAATGAGTAGCTTCTTTAGATTATAAGGACACATTTCTACTCTAGGAACTGGGTTCTTAAATTTACCATGACCCTCAACCTGCTTTCTGATCCTCTTTCTTCATTTTTTTAGTGAAGCCTTTTTATATAGACCCAGGCTGGTTTCAAACTCATGATTCTTCTAAGTGCTGAAATTATAGGTGTGGACCACCACATCTGGCCTTTTTCATCATCCTTGTTACATTTCATACCTTATTCTGCTGGAAGAAATCAATTAACTCCCCCATCCTAAACTTATTTATCTATATCTATAGATGAATCCCCTGAATAGATCTTCCTCAATCTCCAAGAAGGATCTAGATAAGTGGACAAGAAAGAGTCAGATGACAAGGATAAATCTCTTTTAACCCTTTGACTACCAATTTCAAGTCAAAATATATGACAATAAATATTTTATTTCCAGAAACTCTTCATCACAATGAAAAAAACAAGAACATGATTGGCAAAATGATTGGAATGCATGAGTTTGTAAAATACCTTTTCCCACCACTTTCTTGATTTCTTGTCAAATCCACACACACTTCCTTTTTGACATACATGTCCCAAGGTAGTCAAAGGTTTAAAGCATTCATTCAATAAATGTTTATTGAGCCCTTTTGGGTGGCATACTCTGTATTAGGCTCTAGAGACACAGTCATGAGGAAGATAGATACGGTGTCTGCTCTCAGGAGTTTGTAGTCTGCTGAGGGAGACAGGGAAAGTGGCAATTTATAAGTTCAAATAAGTGCTGCAAAGGATAAAGACTGCATTATCTAACAGAGACAAAGGGTGGAGTGGCAAATCTACTACATTTTTGTGGTCAAGGAAGGTCACCTTTAAAGCAAGACCTGAGGATGGAGGAATTGGTTGAGGAAAAACATTTCCAGGCAATAGTAACACTTTACTTTGAGACATTGTGATGAGAAGAGACTTGTGTGTTTAAAGAATTAAAGAACAGGTTGTATGGCTGAGATTGGAGAGGTGGGAAGGAGCAGTGGGAAGGAATTTGTATTTTATTCCAAATGCAGTGGGAAGAGACAGGAAGGCAGCCTACAAGGACAATCTGCCCTTCTTTTCCTCCAAAATTCACAATATCACTTTGAGAGGGAAGGAAAGGCTTCCTGAGTGGTGAGTTATAAGGGAGAAGTGTTTGGTTTCTTATCAAACCTCTAGGCTTTTGAAAGAACTGTGCCTGGATATAAATTATGCTATGAAAAGTATGAGATTTATAATTTCAGGATTGTTGTTAGGTTGTTAGATGCCATCGAGTCGGTATCTGACTCATAGTGACCCTCATAGGGTTTTCAATGGCTGACTATTTTGGGATTGCATTGGGAGTGGATTGTTAGGCCCTTCTCCCATTTTTGTGGTGCTGGGAATTGAACTCAGGACCTCAGAGACTGCAGCACAGTGCTCTACCAACTGAGCTAAATCCAAGCCCAATTTCAGGATTAGCACCAATAATATAATAAAATGGCTTTCAAAGGAGAACTTGAAGAACCAATGTTTTAAAAGGAAGTTCTCATTGGAGGAATTGTTAAACCTTCAGATATGACTTGATTTCCTATTCTCTTCTAGTAAGACTGCCAGAGTGATTCAGGGTCAAAACAAGAATGTATGTATTGAGCATTTACTCCATGTCCAACACTGTGACAGATGCAATGGTGGCTGCAAAGACATAGATGTCATCTTTGCCCTCAAGGACTTAAAACATACTAAGAATAGCTGGTAGAAATAGCTCAGCAAAACAAACAGGCACAATGTGTGTAATTTCCATTTGAAATATATATAACTTCCATACAGAATCTAAACTGATCAAGAATGAGGACTGCAGAGAATAACTTAGGAATCAGTGAGGTTTGGTCAAGCAAACAGGTGAGGAAAATTGCTGAGGTTCTCCTCACATGGTACTGTAACTTTACACAGGATTATTCCAGACTGGAATAGAAGAGTCAACTGGAATGGCTTGTCCTTGCTGACTCTATGCTTTTGTCAGTAAACATTGTCAGTAAACACTGGGGACTCCGATGTGTTAATCAACTTTCTGTCACTATAACGAAATACCTAAGATAATCAACTTACAAAAAGGAAGATTAATTTTGGCTCCCAGTTTTGGAGGTTCTAGGCAATAACTTATTGGTCCCATTGCGCTGGGGATTACATATGCCCACTTTTTATATGTCTCGAGGAGTGTTTATACTTCAGGAAGGCCATCCCCTACTCTCGTCCCCATCAGCCTCTCAGCCTCTTTCCTTCTGTTCTTGAGGTCTGTGGTGTGGGACTCTGGTTATTTGCAGGTATGTATGGAATTGTGAGAGGGCTCTTTGACTAAGTGTTTCAGAGCTGGAGCTCAGAGGCTTTGTACAAAGAGGTGGACACCATATCTGGCTCCCTTCTTGCCTCTGCTTGACGTTGGGCAAGCCTTTTCTCTGTCCTCTCTCACATTTTCTTGTTTTTATAATGAGATGCATAAATGTAGGAAAGTAGATGACCAATAAGACCCAACTTTCATGTCCTGTCCTGATTATAATTCTCAATGACTCTGGGTACCAGTGGATAGCATTGCCACTAAAGACAGAGATGGGGGCTGGGGTTTGGCTCAGCTGGTAGAGTGCTGCTCTGTGCTCTCTGAGGCCCTGGGTTCCATCCTCAGCACTGCAAAAATGGGAGAAGGACCTGGCATCCCACTCCTGAAACAATCAGCCATCAAAAATGCTATGAAGTTCACTATGAGTTGGACCCTATTTGACAGTACCTGACAACAAGGAGGAAGACATATCCAAACTCACTTGGTGAAGGAGGTCAGACTTCAGCTGACCTTAGTTTGCTTCTTTTTTCTAAGTTGACAAACATTTCAAATTTGGAAAGCAGCCTTTTGAACCCAAACCCTAGAGCTCCTGGAAAAGGAAGATAGATGCTTGGTGATCTTAGTGGAGCCAAAATATGCTTGAGAGGCCAAAGACAGGCTTGACATGCTTTATCCGGGGGTACTCCTCTCTCTTCCCTCTGTGATGCCACTGCCTTCAGCCTCTGCCCTCTGTCTGCCTCATCTCCTCTCCATGCCCCCTACTCCTCTCCATGCTCTTGGGTCTTCTCTGCACATGCTAGTCTTCTATGTATGCATCCAGTGCTGGTGGAGGGACTTCTTATGGCCTTTACACAATAGTGGCTAATTGCCAAGACCATTGTCCAATCCCATCACAGTTCCATGGGATTACATCATTGTAATATTGTGCACATGTGCCAGTCCATGTCCCGTTTTCTCAGACTGTTTACATTCCAATTCTGGCCACCCTGACCTGGCCTAACACAGCCTAATGGATTTGCCTGATGAAGTGTTTCATAAATCAGACAATTTAAAACAGAAATGCAATGAAGCTCCCTCATCTCAGAAATGGAAAGCTGCTAGACATTATTTTCCCCCAATTAATTATCTCACTTTTGCACTGGGCTATCTGTAGGTGGTTGGTGAGTGAAGATGGGAATGCTGAGGTGTTCACTTTGTTCACTACCTGGCTGCTGATGGCCCCTAGCTCTACCTTGCCTTGCAAATAGAACCCTGATTTGGCTTGGTTGTTGGTGGCCACACCCTTCAGGGAAAGACAGGTCCCTCTCTAGCTCTAGGAGGAGGAAGAATCTGGACCAGATACTCTAATCATGGAAATTCCACTCCTCTTGCTTGGCATTTTGTGCTGTCATTCCACTCACGGAGAGGGGTGGGGAAATCTGCTAGGGCAAGGGAACCTACTGTGAAAGGCTTTCTTGCCCTGTGAGAAGGATTCATGGTAGCAATGCTCCTTTTTGCTCCTGCCTCCTCCCACCATCATGTAAGTATATGAATCTTGAAACCTTAGCAGAAATCTTGATACATGAGATCAAATAGGAAGCTCAGAATGGCAGAGAGAGAAAATGGAAGGAACCTGGGTCCTTGGTGCCTTTTTTGAGCTGCTCTTTTGAGCAACCTTGGAAATTCTCTGCTCTGGAAGCTGTTATTGTGAGAGAGAACAATTTGTCCCTGGTGGCTTGAGAGTACCTCCTGTTGAGCTGCTGTTATGGAAGCCTGAGAACAGTGGGAGGAAATGCCTCTTTGGCTCTCACCTGTCTCTTCCTGCCTGGGGAGCACCTGGGAGAAGATACCCCAAGGCAAGGAGGCCCTCAGAATACTTGTTTATTACCAGAGCCTTGCAGCCAATGTACATGTAGGCAGGGGAGCTACATGTGAGGATGAGGAGCTGCCAGCCAAAAATCTGAATTCACTTGACTTTGTATGTTTTTAACTTTGAGAATCATGTGAAATTGTTATTCTAGCCCCTGAAATATCATATTCTTTTATCTACTTGCCAGTTAAATTGTTTAACTCTTTCCATGCTGCAAATTTTCCATTGAAAGCGATGCTGCAGGGCTGCTCAGCTCTTGCCTATAATCCCTGCAGCTCGAGAGGTGGAGGCAGGAGGATCGCAAGTCTGACATCAGAGGCAGCCTGTGCCAGTTAGCGAGGCCCTATCTAAAGATAAAAAAATAAAACGTGGGCTGGGGGTGCAGCCCAGTGGTGGTAGGGTGCTTGCAAAAGCATGCATGAGGCCCTGGATTCAACCCCTGAGTACCCCAAAGAAAGACAAAGCAACACTGCACAAACCCCTGGCAAGGATTGTGGCCCACGTGACACCAACTGGCCAGGCACCTGTTTCCAGAAACAGCTCATGGACATAATTTGCAAAGGACCATTGTTGCCAACACGGAAGAAGTCAAACAAGGGAAGCACCTTGTGTGGATGTAGCAACCTTCCCCACCCTGGGCTCTCTGTCTGGAAATTCCAGGCAGGCTGTGCCGATAGAAGCCAAGCACAGACAACATTCCTGCCACAGATAAGGTCTGTATCAGTGAGCTCCCATGCTGCACACGCCACTCCCGAAAGGCTTGTGTCATGCAGTGACTTTGCGGCAGGCTGTCGTGCAGTGCCAAGGACACATCTCGCTCCTCGCATGCCCTGCTAGCACTGGCAGGTTGTAGTTTCAGTGAAATGTGAAGGAGGAATTTGCTGGCACTATTTTGAGTAACTTCCCCTTGTGTGGTCCCCTCCACACAGGCTATTTTTGGGTATGTGTGTAAATTCTTCTTTTGTGACAGCTCCCTGGAATAGAAGCTCTTTCCCTGCCCTGCTCAGATCCTTGGTGAAACCCCAGGGCTAGAACTATGGCTGGCACATAGTATGTGCTTTGTAAACATTTTTTGAATGATGGACTTTCAAGAGATTGAATTAGGAATACTCTGGGGACAACGCACTAGCAGGAGAGGGGAAAATACTTTGAGGGCAACACGAGCCTAAAAGAGTTCAGACAATCTGAATGGAGAGGAACGAATAAAGATAGGGTGCCAGAAACACAGGCGTAGGTGTCAGAGGGCACACAAGGACAGCGGTGTTGGAGAAGGCCATGTGCTATCTAAGGCTGGCCCTGCAAGAGGCATTGCTCTGTTCTCAGGAGCCACGTGGGACTTACAGGTCAATGACACTTGTGCCCGAATCTCTAGCAGGTAGGCCAGGAAATGCTGTGTGTCTTGGAGAGAACTGTGCTCATTACCTCTGCACCCCTGGCCAGGCCAGGGGGCCTGAATCTGTTGACAAGATTTTCCTCTGTCTCTGTTCAGTGATCTCTGCCTGTTCAGTTACCCAGCAAATTTTCAGGACATCTGTCAGCTCAAAGGCAGGTGGTTTCTAAATCTTGCAAGAGAGACTCCAGGGAGGTCTCTGAATTATTTACTGGTGGGAGGCAGCACTGAAAGGACATCACTAAGCTAGCACATTGGTACTGGAAGGGCCTCTCAATAGAGGCTGTCCACAGAACCTCTGTTGGGCTAAGCAGGTGAGGAAGGCCCAACAGGTGGTACCAGGCATCCTGTTGCCTGCTTGGCTGGATGGGGCCCTCTGTTTCCTCTGCTGTCTCTCCATCAGCGACAGCAGCTTGGCATTTCTCTTTCTGGGTTTATGGGATTCTAGGATTCTTGGGTTCTGTTCCATCCACTCCCATGAACACTCTGCTTTTCCAATTAAAGCAATCAAGGGAGGGAAAAAGATTTCTCAGCTGCTTTCCCCAGCTGAGGTGGTCTTAGCAGAGCACACAGTGCTTGAGCTCACAGGCCTTGGGGTCGGCTCACCTGGGTTCCAGTCCTTTTTATGGCTTTACTAGCTTTCTAATCCTGGACAGGGCTGGGATTGAGCTCAGTTGTTAGAGCGCTGCGCTGCAGTCTCTGAGGTCCCGAGTTCAATTCCCAGCACCGCAAAAATGGGAGAAGGGCCTGGCAATCCACTCCCAAGGCAATCCCAAAACAGTCAGCCATTGAAAACCCTATACAGACCTTGTATATGCAGACCCTATGAGGGTCGCTATGAGTCAGATACCAACTCGATGGCACCTAACAACAACAATCCTGGACAACTCATTTAACATTGTTGTTGTTAGTTGTCATGGAGTCAATATCTGACTCATAGCAACCCTACTACATACAACAGGTGAAACACTATTGTCAGTGCTTCTCTACTATTCATAGGGTTTCAATGGCACATTTTTTTGGGGGGGAGTGGGTTGGCAGGTCCTTCTCCCAAGCCTACAGCACTTGGTATTCCCAGGCGGTCTCCCATACAAATACTAACCAGGCCTGACCCTGCTTAGCTTCTGAGATCTGATGGGATTGGATGCCACAGGGCTACAGCTGCAGGCCATTTAACATTGTTGTTGTTGTTAGGTGCTGTCGAGTCAGTATCCGACTCATAGCGACCCTCATAGGGTTTTCAATAGCTGACTGTTTCAGGATTGACTTGGGAGTGGATTGCCAGGTCCTTCTCCCATTTTTGCGGTGCTGGGAATTGAACTCAGGACCTCGGAGACTGCAGCACAGTGCTCTACCAACTGAGCTAAATCCCAGCCCCCCATTTAACATTAGTAGACTCTAAAATCCTCCTTCATAAAAGAGATTAATGATAGAGCGTCACAGAGTTGTACTGAGGATTAAAATAGATCATGTATGTAAGACATTCAGCATTGGGCATGGCATGGAGCAAGTGATCAATTAAATGTCCACAATTATTATTTTTGCCTTTTCATTCATTTTTATCTTTTGCCTAAATGAAGAAATCCTTTCACCTTGTCACAAGGTGGGAGCATTTGTGAAGGTAGGAATGGTAGGAGGCAGAAACATTTTCTGTGTTATTTTTTAAATCATCTAATACATTTTTTAAAAAATAATAATTGCCACTCATTTTGAAGGACCAGGCATGCCCCATACTGTGGTGTTTTTAAAGTATGTCCTTGGCCAGGCACTGTGGCACATGCCTATAATATCAGCAACTCTGGAGGCAGGAGGATCCCAGATTTGAGGCCAGAGGCAGCCTGTGCAACTCAGCGTGACCCTGTCTAAAACAAACAAACAAACAAAAAACCAAACAAACCCAATAAGTATGTCCATTGTATGGCATTGTTTTCTAAAGAAGAAGGAATCTAATTCTTTTCCCCCAGAATACAGTCAGTATCCTATAGGCAATAGATGCTGTGTGAAGGCAAACAGTTTTCAACTAGCCATGTGATAGATATAGTTATCTCCATTTTACAAATATAGAAACTAAGCTCTGGAAAACTTAAACACATGTAAGAGGTCACAAGAAGGATGTTTGTCTGTGTGACCCTCCAGAGCCCACACTTGGTCCACTGCCCAGTTTGATATCGGATGATGTTAAGGGTAAAATCTGGTTAAACATGGAGTTTCCTATATTTTCTCTGCAAGTCTTTCAATTACTGTGGGATTAAACACATGGTCGTTTTGGGTTTGGAAGAGGACCACCTGTTTAAAGCATGCCAGGCACTCAGGTAACAGGTGCAAACAGCCCCTGACATGGAGTTAACACAAGGTTCCCAGTGACATTCATCTTTTTAGGAACAGCATTGGGTTTGCAGCGAGCTCGAGACAGCATTGTTCATTGGAGGGGGTGGTTGGCAGACCCAAGTGAGGACTGGAGAAGGCTCTGGAAGGCCAAGCTCCAGGTGGCCCAGGAATAGCCATATTGTTGGGGCTTTGTGGAAAGTGGTGGAGGAAGATAAATGGAACAAGGCCGAGGAGTGGGAAAACAGCAGGAAATGAGAAGCAGCATCGTGGGATAGAAGCCCCAGAGAGCCATCAGGAAATTATTCACACAGCACCCATGACTGCTCCTTGGAGGCAAACAATGAGGGCTTTGCTGCAGCTGCTGGCGGGAGTGACTGGTGTGAGGTTTGCCCCAAAGGGAGGCTCACCCCACAGTCCACTGTAAAATCACTGTCCTAACCTCCAAATGGATGTACTTCTAAATTGCATGAATAAATGTTTTTGAGAAGACAGGGCTTGTTTATTCAGCTTCACACCTGCCGGGCACCTGTTACACATCAGGGATCAGTTGATGATGGGACTATATAATATAAAATATTTTATGCCCTAGAGGAGCTTGAGGTGTGGAAGGGATTGATACTTTTGGAAGCCTATAGTGGGCTAGGTCCTCTACTGGGTTATTTACTTGATTTGGCTCATTTATTCTTGACATCAATGCTATTAAATAGGCATTATTATCTTTAAAAGAAATAGAGTGTAAAAGGAATTAAATAACCTGCTTAAAGTAGTATATAGCAAGCAAGTGCTTATGTTTTAATGCAGGTTAATTTCATTCTAAAGTGTACTGTTGTTCTCCTGTAGACTCTGACTCTCAGGATTATAGGTTCCTAGTTATATTTCTTTGCAGGTTTAATGGGCTGGGGTTTAGCTCAGTCAGTAGAGTGACACTGTGCTCTCTGATGCCCTGGGTACGGATCCCCAGCCCCACAAAAATAGGAGAAGGACATGGCCACTCCCAAAACAATCAGCCATTGAAAACTCTGAATGGCAGAGAGGCACTGACATAGTGATGGGCCTGGCACAGTGTCAGGAAGTATTCTGTTCTGTTGTACATAGGGTTGCTATGAGTCAGACCTAACTCTAACACCTAACAAGAACTACATCAGGTTCAATAGAACTGTGCACACAGGGATTTGAATCTACAGAGGGACAGTGGTAGTTTTGCCTTGGATGAGGTCTGGGGAGGGGATGTGGTTTCACAGAAGTTATTAGATACGGACTATGAAGGATGAGGGGGCTAGGATTTAGCTTAGTTGACAGAGCACCACTCTGCAGTCTCTGAGATCCTGAGTTCTATTCCCAGCACTGCAAGAATGGGAGAAGGACATGGCAATCTACTCCCAAGGCAATCCTGAAACCATCAGTCATTGAAAACTCTATAAGGGTCACCATGAGTCAGATACAACTCAATGGCACCTAACAACAACAACAACATGAAGGACGAGGAGGAGTTCAGGAAATAGAGAAGGATGTTGAAGGCTGAGGAAGTTGTAGAGCACAGGGAACAGTGGGCTCGGGGGATGGAAGGAGAGGGCCTGGAAAGGAAAGGCCAGGGCTGGATTAGGAAGGATTTTGTACCCTGTGAGCAGTGGCAAGCATTGATCAGACTGGCCCTTAACCGAGGCAACCCTGGTGGTTCTGCAGAGTTTGGTGTGGACCAGGGAGAGCCTAGGCATCTTGGCTTGCACGTTGCTCTGACTCCTGGATCTCGAAACTCTAATGATGAAATTCACCGTCTCTTTGTCTCCTGCTTGCCGACCCTCATCTCCTCCTGGGACTTCACCTTAGTGGAGCCCCACCACCCACCCGACTGACCAAGCCAGGCCCTCGGCTGGGGCAGAGGTGAGTGTGCTCTGGGACTGGTGAACCTGGGCTTCAGGGCCCCTCTCTCATGAGTGTAGCCCAGGTCCTGTACTGAGTTTTGTGTTTACAGTTTTGCAGTTGAGTCATGCAAATCTCAGAATTGTGCCATTTCTCATGAGCTCATTCTGATGAGGCATTTGTACTATGATCTGCCACCTGGACCCCTGCAGTGCCTTTTACTTGGGTCTTCCTGCCTCTACCCTTGCCACTGGGCATTTTATAACCAGATCGATTCTTCTGAAATAGAAATCAGATCCTATCCTTCCTTTGCTCAAAACTCTGTTAGAATTTCTACTGAGAGTAAAGGGAAAGCCCTTAAGATGTACCGTAGGGCTGGGGATCATCTGATCCCGTTCCTCTTGTGCTTCCTGCCCATCCCTCTTCCTTCTGCTCACACCGCTCCAGCCACACTGGCCTTCAAGCCTTTCTTCCTACCCAGGCCCTCTACATGCAGGGCTTTGGCTCCAGCCTGCCACGGTCTGAGGGGCTTCCCACCAAGCTCACTCACCTGCAAGTCTGCTCGAGCCTCGCCTTCTCAGTGAGGCCACCCTGACCACCGTCTTTGACATTACAATCTTCTGCTTCCTTCTCCCCTGCAGCCATGGCCCACTTACATGTTTTTGATAGTGTACTTTTGTGTAACCTGTGTATTCATTGATGTTTTACACCTTGGTTTATCGATTTCCCACTTACTGATAATAATCTTAACTTTTTAGAGAATTTTAAAGCTCAGAAATCTTTTTCATATCTGATCTTCCATTTAAATAATTGTTTTCATTTTACATGTTAGCAAACTTGGCTCAGAGCAAGTGATTTGTCTATTAATAGCCACCATTTTCGATACCTCTGTGCCAGATATTATAAATACATTATGGTCTACACGTACAATGGGCCTGGGCTTTAGCTCAGTTGGTAGAGTGCTGTTCCACACTCTCTGAGGATTTGGGTTCAAACCCCAGCACCGTAAAACGGGAGAAGGATTTATTAATCCACTCCCAAAGCAATCCTGAAACAATCAGTAATTCAAAATCCTATGAGCTGGACCAGACTTGACAGCACCCAACAACAACAATACTTACAATGGGAGAAGGACTTGGCAGCCCACTCCTGAAACAATCAGCCACTGAGAAACCTTATGAATAGCAGAGAGAATTCTGTGGTACTTAGGGTCACTATGAGTTGGACCCGACTTGAGGGCACTTAGCAACATGCTTACAACAGACCCAGGAACAAGGTATTGTTATCTGTCTTCAGGTGATAGAGCTCAGTGTCTGAGTGCTCACCTGGCCTGCTAAGCCCACATTGCCCATGACGCCAGGCCTGCCTGAGTGAGTCCATTCTCTTCCCAGTGTCCCACCCTCTCCATCACATTTCTTCACCGTGCTACCCAAATATGGCTCACTGAGGGGACAGGCCATGACTTAGATTTCTTCTTACACATTTTAGTGCTAAGCTTTACTTATAAAGTTCTTTACTAATAAATATGGCACAGTCCCCTCATTACCTGTAAATATAGACTATATCCATCTGAGAAGAAAATCTCTTTTGTTGCTTTAAGTGACTCAAAGGACTGCCAGTCCCCCGAGTTCTGTTATCATCCACTCATGTAGGGTTTACTAGCTAGCTTCTCAGGCTGTGGTTGTAAATTTTTTTTCAGGTCACACATTTATTTTTCAAATACTATTTTACATGTAATTGCAATATGAATCTGGTAAGTCTGAGAAACGGTGGTTCTTCCTGAGGAGAAGTCAGAGGCCTCCTTAGAAAACTCGCCACCTTATAAAAAGAAAATAATCTGTCAACAAGTGAAAATAAATAAAAATTATTTGTTTGACACATAAGTGCAACTATCTGTGCAAACAGTTCCTGATTTTCATTTTCTGCTTTCTGTGATTTACGTCACACAACGATAGGAGCTTAGATGTTTGCAAAACTATACCCGTAGGAAATTTTGAGAAATAAATGATCTGGACTTTGAGGCTGATATGCTGCTTCAGCTCTCCTCCATGCAGTCCAGCGGTCCTATCATGTCAGTCTCAGTGAAGCAACATTGTGTCCACTAGTCAAAGTCAGAAGTAGACTATAGCCCCATAGCCACTTTGTGTTCCTGTGAGAAATGCTTCCTCCTTACTACAGTCTGGGGACATCTGTGTGGAAGTTCTGAGAGGCACTGCCTCAGGTTCCTCTATAGCTAGGCACTTGGAGGCACAACTAGGCATCTTTCCAATGGATGGTGTTGCTCCGTGGTCAATGGTCACCCCACCCTGGGGGTCTTCCTCTTCGCCTCAGTTTGGCCAAAACAATTCCATTTTTCATTCCACACTTGAATCTCCTTTCCTCTCAAAAGCTACCTGCCCCTTCCCATAAATATTTTTCTGTTTGATATGAGATTACAATTACAAACAAAATGTATATCTTAGATATCTTTTCCTCTCTAATTCTTTCCTTTAAAGGTGACATCGTATCTCATTGTTTGTATTGTACAATTTATCTCCATACTAAAAGACTTGTATATTGGTATTACATTTTGGTACTACAGTGTTGTAGTAAATATGGTGCTTTAATCTTGGTATATATGTTCCAATAGATATAGAGCAGTTCCTACTATTAAAACTATTGTATTAAAAAGGCACACTTATATGTTTTCGATAGTTGTTATTAATTGTATGAGAGTGATTTTCAGCACACCATCACCAACATTAAATATGATAAATATTTGGAATTTATTTGGTTTACATGTGTTAGGTAAGTACTTAAGTGGCATTTACCTATGTGGGTACCTACTATAGACTAAATGCTTATGTCTCTCTCCATTTCATATACTGAAACCCCCAATATGAGGACATTTAGAAGTGGGGCCTTTAGGAGGTGAGTAGATCTTGAGAATGGAACCCTCACAAATAGATTAGTGCCCTTATTAAAGAGATCCGGGAGAGCTCTTCCTCTCTTCTGCCATTTGATGACACAGTGAGAGGGCCCTCACCAGATGTAGGCTTTCACCAGACACTGAATCTGCCAGAGCCTTGATCTTGGACTGCCAAGCCTCTAAAACTGTGAGAAATAAATTTATGTTGTTTATAAGCCAGCCCGTCTATGACAGTCTGTTATAGCAGCCTGAGCTACCACACACTGTTTTCTTTCTAGAGAAAGGGCTTTCAGGTGCTGTGACAAAATAAACAAGAAAAGCAGTTGAGTCCCAGTTTCCTTATTTGAAAAATAGGGCTAAGAATACCTATGTCACCATGTTGTTGTAAGGATTAAATAGCAATGTAAATAAAGAACCTAGCCCAGTGTTTGACAGTGTCCAACAATTGGCAGGAACCCTCTGTGTTCCCAGAGGTGCTGGGTACATATGGCAAGCAGTGAAACCCAGGTGAGGGAAAT
This sequence comes from Pedetes capensis, assembly GCA_007922755.1. NCBI lineage: Eukaryota > Metazoa > Chordata > Mammalia > Rodentia > Pedetidae > Pedetes > Pedetes capensis. Next base: position 96,969 of record VMDO01002278.1, read on the forward strand.
GGGTGCCTTAGCCTCATCTCTGATGTCTCTTGAATGTTGACCTGTTCACCACTGGAAGTTCTTTAAGAATCGCCTCATGCAATGCTCACCACCCCACGGGGATGGGTGTTGCTATTATGTTTTACACCAGCTTCAAGTTCCAAGCTAGTGAACAAAGGATTCTGGAATCTACAACTTGGGATTGTGAATAGCCCACCTCTTGAAGGTCAGTCACCACACAACAGATTGCCACCTCTTGTTTCTCATAGGCTGCCATGCTTCCTGGAGACTGGCCATGTAGCCAAGGCTGGCCTACTTCCTTAGGTAGGAGTTCACCCTGCCTCCCCTGGGTGCGAGTGTATTTATAACACCACCTGTTGGGGTTCAACAAAAACATTGTAATTAAGCAGAACAGCCAGAGAAAAGCAATAAGCATGTTTACTTCAACACAATTTAAAAAATCATGATTATTTTATTTATCCAAAGATGAATTTGACATGTGCTGGATATTGTAGAAAGCCCTCCATCTAAAATTAAGCCCTGCATGTGTCTCTAACAGCCAAAATTTTACATGAGGCATTAATTAGCATGCCAACGTCATGGGCTTATATGTTTTTAGGTAAGTGTTTAGAAGGGTATTTAAAAATAAGTGCAAATATTCATTGCCTTACATTTCATGGCTCCTATGTAGATGTCAGCAGAAAAGACTGTTCAAAGAATTGTGCACTTCAGTTCTGAAATAGATAATGACCCTCCAAACCCAAAGGGTATAATTAATTTTATTTTAAATACAAATGCCTAACTTCTAAGGTAGTGGCGATAGATGGCATTGATTTTATTCTCATCTTGCAAATATACATCAACACAGCAAAGCTGAACTTCTGTTGTGCCATGAGGATAAATGGAGCAGGTCAGCGGGGCACATATGGGAGCCTTCAGAAGAAGTTCTGCCTGTGCATTAAAAGCAATCACATACAATCACACACAGAAAAAAAATTCAGAGGGATGTACAGTATTAATTTGATATGGCAGGGTTAAAAGAAACTTTGACATTTTAGAAGTACATTTTTGAATTGCCTGAAAATTTTTAAAGAGAATTGTTCTTTTTGTAATACAGAAAACTAAAAAGTCACCAATGAGTAAAGAAATAAAACCCAGGCTGGAGCTGTACCTCATTGGTAGAGTATTTGCTCAGTATGTATAAGGCCCTACAGGCCAAGATTTGTTCCCCAGCCCCACAGGGGAGGTGCTGCAGCACTGTAACCAGCTCAAGGCTGGACTCCCTTTCTTCTTAGCAGTCCTTCTAGATCTCAGATTGGCCAACAGACCTCTCACTCCAGCCAGAGGTGCTTTTTTTTGTGCTTCTGCTTCATTCTAGCCATGACTCTGCCACAACAAGTGGCCATGGAAAACCCTGTGGATAGCAGACAGGCATTGTCAAATATAGTGCCGGAAGATGAGCTCCCAAGGCTGGAATGCATTCAAGAAACGATTGGAAAAGAGTCACCTCCTCAAAGAAGAAATGACCTTAATGATGGGAATGTAGTAGTGTCTCTGCAACCTCCATTTGCTGATGTGGCATGACTCAAAATGAGAAGAAACATAGTGTCTGCAACAATGGGTTCAAACATAGAAAAAGATTGTGTATATGGCACAGTGTGGAGTAGTGTTTTGTTTTGTTATACACAGGATCACTATGAGTTGGACCTGATGACAGAACCTAACAACAAAAAATGATTTAGATTTTTAAAATATTGAATTTTTATTAAAATATTTAACATTTATTTTTGTTAAATATTCAAAATTTGGCACATAAAATTGTGTGTATTTATGATGTACAATATGTTTTGATATATATACCTTTTGGGATGGCCAAATTAAGCTATTTAACATATGTATTACTTTACATACCTCCTCATCTTCTTCTCCTCCTCCTCTTCCTCTTCCTTTTCCTTTTCTTCTTCTTTTTCCCCTTCTCCTTCTCCTCCTCCTCCTCCTCCTCCTCCTCCTCCTCCTCCTCCTCCTCCTTCTTCTTCTTCTTCTTCTTCTTCTTCTTCTTCTTCTTCTTCTTCTTCTTCTTCTTCTTCTTCTCCACAGTGCTACACAGCACTATGCATTCCTTTGGCTTGATAGTGGTCTAGCTGAGGCCTCCTCGTCAGGTAACTGACTCTTGTGCTTCTAAGTCACAGTGCAACTTGCCACAGAGTTGAGATTGAGTTCAAAGGTCTCACTGGTGGCCTGGAAATACCAGCCTGCTGGGCTTGGCAGAACATTGTCACAGGCAAGTGATAAATGAAGGACAGGACAATGCATAGCCTAGAGACACTGAAGTCTGAGACGTGCTCTGCCCCTAAGACCCTATAATTGGTGGTTGACAGCAGACTTTCCAGGAGGTGCTGATCTCTTGTCTTCTTTCTCCCTGGTAGTTTTAAAATGTCATCAAAGGAATGGCAGGAAAATGCCTGAGAACATCAGCTGGAATCCCACTACCCTAGCACACCAATTTTTATTTCTTTTTTATTTGTATGTTTTCTTCCTGAATTTTTGTCTTTTAATTTATAGAACAGATTCATTAATGATACAAAAAGAAGTAGCATCTTTTGCTTGAATTTTCCTGCCCAGTGCAGATGAAGTTGCTACTTCCATGTGTGTAGTAAAGTTAAGGAAACGAGATGCTGTCTAAAATTTTGGCTTTGTGGTTTCTGCTTATTCAACATCTTAACACTTTAATTTTTGACCTTGAGAAAGTTACCTTGTCTTGCTGTGCCTACAGTGGGCAATAAAAAGCTTTGCTTTGTTGTGCAGAGAGGAATGGCCTCCCACATAAATGCAAGAGCATTGACACTAACAATTAATAGGACACACTGCTTTTTCTTTGTTGTTAATATTTTTCCCAACCTTTTTAAAAATATTCAAACCTACAGCAAATTCTGAGACCAGCTAGCACAATGAACATCCAGCTACCATTTATTAAGGTTCACCAGTTATTAACATTTTGTCACATTTGCTTTTTCTTTTCTCCACACATTGGCATATTCATGCAAATATTTTTTGTGAGCCATTTCAGAGTTCATTTCATACCGAATTCAATTACTGCCACTCTAAATATCTTACCACATGTTTTCTAAGGCAATGACATCCTCTGATATAACACGTACCACATTCATGAAATCTAACATGAAAACCATGATATTGTCTGATATATGCACCAAATTCAGACACCTCCAATTGTCTCAAGTTTTTTAAAAACAGTTTTCTTCTTTTATTTTCAACATAGGATAGAATAGGACCTCCAAGACTGCATATTACATTAGCTATCTTGTTTATTTAGTGTCTTTTGATCTAGAACATTTCCTAAATCTCTCTTTAAAAATTCTCTTAAAATCTTGACATTTTTTGAAGAGTTCATGCCAAATTGTTTTGTAAAATGTCCCTCAATTTGAATTCATCTGTTTCCTCATGCTTAGAAATCAACTAACCATTTGGGGCAGGAATTCTGCATGTATGACATTGCATCTTTCTTAGTGCATTAACACAGAGGTATGTTGTTGTTGTTGTTAGGTGCCATCGAGTCGGTATCCAACCCTCATAGGGTTTTCAATGGCTGTTTCGGGATTGCCTTGGGAGTGGATTGCCAGGTCCTTCTCCCACTTTTGCAGTGCTGGGAATTAAACCAGGGACCTCAGAGACTGCAGCGCAGTGTTCTACCAACTGAGCTAAATCCCAGCCGTTCACAGAGGTATAGTTAGCAATAATACTGAGGAGAGACAGAGAGAGACAGTAGGCAGGCCTGGAGCATGAGTTCCAGAGTCTGGGAGAAAAACCTCAGTCTTTATATTTGGTGTATACATAAATTTGTACCTGACAAAGAAGCCATAGTAGAGAGTATGTTGTTGTTGTTAGGTGCTGTCGAGTCGTATCTGACTCATAGCAACCCTCATAGGTTTTCAATGGCTGATTGTTTCGGGAGTGCCACGTCCTTCTCCCATTTTTGTGGTGCTGGGAATTGAACCTGGGACCTCCAAGACTGCAGAGTGGCGCTCTACCAACTGAGCTAAATCCCAGCCCCGTTAGGGGCCTTAGAGTGGGGAAATTACCCTACATATAACAAAATGAAATAATCCTCTGCACGTTGCCCTTTCTGGCACTATTGTCAGTGCTTCTCTGCTATTCATAGGGTTTTTGAAGGCTGATTGTTTCCAGATCATTTTGGGAGTGGGCTATCAGGTCCTTCCCCCATATTTATGGTGCTGGGGATCCAGAGCCTAGAAACATGCAGGGCAAGCACTCTACCAACTGAGCTAAACCCTAGTCCCAGTGGTTTATTCAAAGATAGTACCCCTTTAAGGAATAATTACTAGGAAAATTCAGGCACCTGGAGAAGTTTAGGTAAACCCGGAAAGGAACCTGGAAAACCATTGGTTGCCTGGATGAATCAGCAGGAGGATATTTGTATTCCCAGGGAAAGGTAAAGAAGCCAAACAAAACAGAAGAGTTAAGCAAGCTTCCCTGAAGGTAAGATACCTTGGGTAGAGAGAGAAGGTGGTGGGTCTGAGAGAAGGGAGAGATGTGCATGTGTCTGCTGGAGAGAGAAGAGCAAGGAGCAGAGAGAAAGGAAGAGGATGGCAATGTCAGCTCTGGGTGTCTGCCTGTGGCACCTAGTGTGATGTGAACCTAAAGGCAAAAACTCAGGTTCTACGTGGAAAAGCCACTGTTTGTGGACTAGGCTATATGGAGCCTAGAGTCCTTGGTTTGTAAAATGGTTGAATGGTGTGGATTAGGGTGTGGGGCCCATTCGAAAATGTGCTTCCAAGGGCTTCATCCATTATAACCAAATGGCAGGAGTCAATTTCAATCCCCCTTTCCTCCATATTTCCTGCTAATGCCTAAACTAACCTGCCTAACAGGTCTCAGAGTCTCAACATTGATGCTGTTAATTTGGTCACATGGTGATTTCTCCATTTACAGATACCTTCCCTTCTCCCATTTTTAGTAAGTAAGCATTTTGTGGGGTGATTTTTTTTTTTTGTAAAGTATAGCTTTTGACTTGGAATGGTAACATCCAGCTCAGCTTCCCTACCTTGCTGCTCTTATAAGATTCAAGATTCTCACTGCACAGAGGCTATCAGCATCTGACTTCCCTCAGTTTTTGACAACAGGATTTATAAGACTATTATGGGAGCCTGGCATGATGGCACACACCTGTCATCCTAGCACTTGGGAGGCCAAGGCAGGACAATGGGCAGTTCCACGTCAGCCTGATCTATACAGTGAGAGCCTGCCCCCATCACCTTAGAGGGAGCACAAGATAGAGAAAAGTGTATCTCAAGGATATTTGTGGTTGTGGCTTTTTGTCTAACAGGATAAATTATAAATTGATACTCAAAAAATTCACAAAGTTTTTAAAGGATTAGATCAGCTTGCACCAAAAGGGACAGAACAGCACAAATAAAAGGGGACCCTTGGACTTTTTAATTACTTCAGACAGGGAGCAGAGAAAACTACTCAGCTGCAAACGAGGCCATTGTTATTGCCAAAGAATGATGGCCCAAGAGGGGCAAAACCCAGAACTCTGAAGACAGAGCAAAAGCCAGAGAACAGGCTGCAGACCTTAGTCTTAATCAGAAATGGCAGCGTTTGCCCCACTGGATTTCAGGTGACATTCAGATCACTGCATGCCTCTAGTTTCCTTCCTTGGTGAACAGGAGTGGCTATGGCGGTTATATCCAACCATTGCATGATTGGGTTTGTGGGGCCAATAACATGAGCCCACTGGTGTTTCCATTGAAGGATGGGACCTCACGTTGCTCTACCTGAGGAACTGCATCTGTGGAACTTACATACACCTGGGTCTGACTTAAATAACGAATGGATGTCATGAGGGGATGAGTTGGTGGTAGTGGAGGAAGGGCTGAGTGTATTTCTCAGGTGAGAGAGAGATAAAATATTGTGACCAGAGGGTTAGCTCAGCAATTGGATTTTCCAAAAATGGCCACGACTGTATTTCCTACTATTTTTACAGTGTGAGTTTGTCCCTTCTCCCGTTGATGGGCAGTCTATGTCCTTTTCCTTGAAATTGGGAAGATTTGGAACCACAGCAGAAATGAGGTACCTGATAAGTGGTGATATTGCCTCCTGTCTGGCTCTCTTGAGATGTTGTTGTTGGATGCCACTGAGTCGGATCTGACTCATAGTGACACTATGTACAACAGAACGAAACACCCTTTATCCCAACACTGTGCCATGCATTGTCAGTGTTTCTCTGCTATTCATAGGGTTTTCAACTCAAAAGTGGGCTACCAGCTCCTTCACCCATTCTTGTGCTGCTGGGAATCAAACCCAAGGCCTCAGAGAGCACAGAGCAGTATTCTACAAATAGACCTAAAGCACAGCCCCTCTCTTGAGGTATGTAGTCTTAAAACCCAGGCCATTCTCTTTGAAACCCATGCATCCACATGGAGAGGCAATGCATAGTAGTTCCAGCTGACTGCTCCAGCTGAGGTCCTGGCCAGTACCGACTACAAGCTCTGTGAGTGAATGAGCCTACAGAAGATTCAATCTTCCACATCAAGTAACCCCCAGGATTCAAGTCTTCCTAGCTCAGAGGCCAGATTGTAGCAAAGGTAAGCTGTCCATTTCTGAATTTATAACCCACAGAGTGGGGCTGGGGTTGGTATAGTGCAGACCACTCTCAAAACAATCCTGAAATAATTGTTGTTGTTGTTGTTAGGTGCCATCGAGTCGGTATCCAACTCATAGCGACCCTCGTAGGGTTTTCAATGGTAGACTGTTTTCGGATTGCCTTGGGAGTGGATTGCCAGGTCCTTCTCCCATTTTTGTGGTGCTGGGAATTGAACTCGGGACCTCAGAGACTGCAGCGCAGTGCTCTACCAACGAGCTAAATCCCAGCCCCTCTGAAATAATTAGCCATCAAAAACCCTATGAATAACAGAGAAGCACTGACATAGTGCCAGGCATGGTACAGTGTCAGGGAATATTTTGTTTTGCTGAACATAGGGTCACTACTGGTCATCCCGACTTGACAGCACCTAACAGCAACCTACAGAATATGTGTGCATAGTGACACTACTTTTTCTTTGGTTTTTCTCCTAAGTGTAGGGGCTAGTTTGTATCATAGCAGTGGCATTGGATGGCATTAGTGTCTTGCTGCGAACGTGTAAATGCTGCATCTGCCTTTACTCTTGTTATTCCCATTGCCTCCAGGTGAGGCCATTTTTGGAGGTGTATGAAGAAGAGCTTTCAATTTTGATAAACTAGAAGCAGAGAACTTGGTGTTCAGGAGATGGGGCAAAGTGTGAAATAGTGTCCAAAGAGAAGAGGTGCTCAGGAATTTAACACTCCTGGTAGAATCAATCTATTCCAAAGCCAGAACCAATGCATATGTATTGAACACTGTATTATATATGCATCAGGGTTTAGTACAAATGAAAGGGAAGAAATGGAGACTGTATCGCATTAATATTTCAGCTTTTCTTCCTGTGGCGCAATAGGCTGCTTTTCTATTCTCTCTTTCTTTCGTTTTTTAGCGTGTATTTATTGTTCAAAATGAGACTCATTATATTTTCATACATGTACAATGTGTACTTTGTTCAAGATCTCAAGAAAGGCTATGATTTTTCTAGGCAATTATCCTTGTTCCTCAGTAGATGGAGTTTTTATCTTAAGCCACTTGACAAGTGACTAGCTGGCCTCTGGGTTGTCTGCCTCTGGGTCGTGCATCTGCCCCCACTCTAAGGTGGGGTTGATGTGATAGACGCTGTTTTGGGCTGAGATTACACACAACCCACTCAATTCATATGTTGGAAACTTACCTGCTCTAGCCCTTCAGAATGTGACATATCTGGAGGAAATTGTGTTGAGATGAGGTCATGAGGGTGGGCCCTCGTCCATGCTGGTTAGTGTCCTCATAAGAAGAGGAAGTTTGGATGCAAAAGGAGATCATTGACAAGGGCTTGCAGGGGAGAGCCCATCTGAGGAGGCGGTGAGAAGGGGGCCTGTGAGCCAAGCAGAGAGGCCTCTGAAGAAACTAGGCCTGCCGACACCTTGGCCTTGGGTTTCCAGTCTCCAGTACTGTGAGAAACAGATTTTTGCTGTGTAAGCCACCCTGTGTGTGAATGGATGAATGCAGGAACCCAGTGTGGCTGCTCACTAGAGGCTGTGCCCGGCCTAAATTCCCCTTTACAGGGTACTCTGGGTGAAGCAGGAACATGGCTTGTCCTACAACCAGACATTTCCTTCTCCAAACTTTGTAACACATTTGTAGGAAAATGATTACTAGATCTGAGAACCAGTGAATGAAAATGAGGGGCTCTTCTCTCTCAAGAAGCCGTATCCATGTCTTGGACGTGTACTATGATTCTTTCTGGGGTCCTCTCTGCTCTTTTCTGTCTCTTGTTTCTTCATGAACCTACACTTCACCCTAGAGCATGTACCGTCACTTACCTTGACCTAATGAACTTCACACTACTTCACTCTTAAAAAAGAAAAGAAAATTGGGTTCATCAAATTGTATGATTCAATGTTTACAAGAGGATGATAGCTGTGAGGGTGGACTCTATGGAAATAATGGGATGCATAGTACACTTTTTACACTGAATAAGATTTTAAAGATTGTGAGACAGGAGAAAGGCAATTCTGGGTACAGGTGATTAGTGTGAAGAAAAGCAAAGAGATAGAGTTAGGGAGATACTTAAGGAGTCAGTGCAGAGGTAGCCTGGGTGGTGCAGAGCCAACATGTTGAGAATCAGGTGGGGAAACAGAGTAGACAGATTACATTTGAAAATCAGGCCAAGGACATTTCCCATTCTTAAGGTTAATCTGCTTGCACAAGTTACCCTTCACGTGTCCTAGAATTCACCAGCAATTATATATTTTTTTGTTTCTGTTTTAAAGCTACAGGGTGACATGCATAAAAGAATTCAGTAATAGAATTGGGTAATTATGGGAACTAAAATATCAATGTTGCTATCAGAGGGGTTTCCAATTACAAGGAAGAAAAACCCAACCTTGGGAAGGAAACAAAATTTTCCATTCCCTTACCAAGTATTTGTTGACAGCTAACTAAGGGCTGGCCTGGGATTTAGCTCAGTTGGTAGAGCACCACTCCAAACTCTCTGAGGTCCAGGGTTCGATCCCCAGCACAGCAAAAATGGGAGAAGGACTTGGTAATCCACTCCCAAGGCAATCCTGAAACAATCAGCCATTGAAAACCCTATCAGGGTTGCTAGGAGTCTGACGTGACTCCACCGCACCTAACAACAACAACAACTAAGGGCCATATATGGATTGGAGAGATGAGAAAGATATTTTTGACCCTTGGGGCTTTGGAGGACAGGATATTTAAACAGGTAGAAAGGCAGAGAAGCATTCAGGAAGATTGAAGTTCTGATGGCAAAGGAAAGAGGGAAAAGTAATTGTAGTGGGCCAAGGCAGCAGGAAGTGAGGCTGCAGAAATGAGAAGAGCTAGATTAATGTCTGACTTTGTAAGTAAGGCAGGAGAATTAGTCCCCGGAATTCCTTTTCCAAGGCAGAAATATGAGTATCATAATTTAGAAGAAATCCACCAGAAGATGATGGAAACAAAGCTTTGTCATTCTAAGAATTAATGTATTTTTACTAAACACAGCACACTCACCAATCAATGGAGATAACAAAGCTGCAAAACAAATTTGGTCATCTTTAAAAAACACTTTGAAACACAAAAAGCTTCCATGTAAGTAATTGTTGTTAGGTACCATTGAGTTGGGTCTGACTCATAGTGACCATATGTACAGCAGAACAAAACATTCCTTGATTCTGTGCCAGGCACACGATCTTATTTATGTTTAAGCCCATTGTTGCAGACACTGTGTCAATCCATCTAGTGGAGGGTTGTCCCTTTCTTTGTTGACTTGCCACTTTCCCAAACATGATGTCCTTCTCCAGGGATTGGTCCCTCCTGACAGCATGTCCAAAATACATAAGAAGCAGCCTAGCCATCCTTGCTTCCAAGGAGCACTCTGGCTGCACTTCTAGGACAGATCTGTTGGTTCTTTTGGCAGCCAATGGTATGTTCAAATTCGTCTCCAGCACCATAATTCAAAAACATCAATTCTTCTCCTATCTCCCTTGTTCAATGTCCAGCTTTCACAACCATATGATGTGACTAAAAATACCACAGCATGTAAGTAATTAGAAGTACTCAAAAGGAAAGTTGTAAGTAAAATGCAGTACATATAATTAAGCAACTTAATATTAACTTTAAGTCCAACTAGATGGTGAAGCAGAATCGGTGCTTAAAACCTCTCTTTCAAAAAAGCAAAACTCTTCTATTGACTAACATCAGCAGAGGATAAACATTTGGTCAGGTTTTAGCCTCTGAATATAGAGCCTCTGCCAGTTCGACCAAGATGGTTGCCGAAGTTCAAGGAGAATGGAGGGATCATTTTGACAAAAGGGTTCCTGGAGTTCCTCTAACTTGACTGTCCACACCACAGATGAAAAACTGTTACTCAGACAGAACTGCCACCCTCCCATTCAGGTAGGTGGCTGGCAAGCAGAATCAGACCCCTCCTGAGCCTGGTTTTCACATGCATGGGCCCAGGCAGCTGAGTGCAAAAGGGGAGCATTTAACATTTCCCAGGGTGATAGCCTCATGAACAGATAACAGGATTTCTGAATACTCCCAATAGAAGCTGCTGGGGCAATTGCTTTAAAAAAAGAAAGAGAGAGAGAAACAAAAAGGATTCCTAGCACCCCAACCCCACTCAGACCTAGGGCATTGGAATCGTTGAATAGGGACTAAAAATCTGCACTTTAACAAACTTCCCAAATGATTTTTATTCCCACTAACCCGTGAGAACTCCTAGCCCAGGACAGGGGCAGGTTCTGCAATTGCCTCTTCCAGTCACCTTCCCTCAACCCATTTTTCCTTTCTGGCTCCCCCACCTCCTGGAGGCCTCCCCAGCTCACTTCCCACAGCTTTCTGCTCCGTCCCAAACTCCTCTTCATCTTTTTGCTGCCTAAGTTGTTTTCCTCTTTCTCTATTTTTCCCTTCTCTTTGCTGCTCATTTGTGCCCCTGTTTTTGTCTCCTCCTCCCTATTCCATTTTTTTCTCTCCCCTTTGCTGCTTGGGGCTGTACTTTTCCCACCCAGTCTATTCCAAAGTGGAGCTCAACATGGAGGGGCCAAAGGCAGGGAAGTGAGTGGAGCTCAAGGGCTCACAGAGCAGAGTTCTGCTCCCAGAGTGATTCAGGACACACCCTGGGAGTGTGGACTGGGAGGACTTCCTTGAGCAGCTGCAGGAGATGGGTGGGGTTTTAGGAGTAAGGGGGAGGAGGAAGGGAGGGGGGAAGATTTACAACACAGAAAATTCCATGAGGAAGCAGATCTGAGAGCCCAAGGCAGCTGGCAGGGCAGGGTAGAGAGCCAAGCATGCACCTGCCCCCTGCCTTCCCCGTGACTGTGTGTGGGTGAGCTAATGAGCAAGGGAGCTAGCAGGTGTGTGCTGTTGCAACGGTGCCTTCCCCAGACATAGCCCTATTCCCAAGCACTTGCTCTAGGGAAGAGTTTGTGACCTCCATTTGTCAGACTGCAGACTTTTAAAGAAAACAGTCCACATGCCTTACAGAGGAGGAACCTTGATCCTGTGGGACTGGAGGCTGCCCCCAGATGTCTGTGGAACCCAGAGGTGCAAAAGTCAGGGCTCCTGTTGGGGGACCAAGGCGCTGTGCCTTGGGCAACTCTGAGAATGGAGAACCAAAGCTGTTTTTTTTTTGCCCAGCACCCTCTAACAAGCATGGACTACATCTGGCCCGGAGTAAGCACATGCTGCTTGCTGGCTTCTTATTGGGAAATGGTCTTGTATCTTCTGTGGGCCTCCATTTATCAGGATTTCCCATTCAAGGCAGGCTCTAGACTTTGCTTTCTGGAACTCCTCCCAAGCAGGTCTTGGTGCCAGAACCCCTGGGAGGGCAACTGGAGGCAGGAGAGTATGGGCACCATCCCTACTGGGTGCAGGTTGAGTCCTTAGGAGGCCTAGGAAGTGCGAGTCCACCCAAAGGTGTCATCTGCCTGTCTCCTGCACCTGTCTGTGGGAAGGGTGGCAGGGTCCACAAATCCCACAGGATAGGCGGTACAGTAAGTTCCTCCCCCATCGTGCCCTCGGGGAGGTCCATTAACAGCAAAGGCTGGAACTCAGGATGCCTGTCTGCTCTTGTTGGTCTGTCCCAGGTAGAAGTCTGGTCTGTTTCCTTGGTTCTGTTGTATTTCCAGGTGTTCCTTCTGCAAACCTCTCACCCAGAAGGTTAAGTTCCTTCAGGCTAGGATGTCTCTGGGCTTGGGTTTGGCTAAGTTGGTAGAGTGCTGCTCTGTGCAGTCTAAGGTCCTGAGTTTGATCCCCAGCACCACAAAAATGGAGAAGGATGTAGCAATCCATTCCTGAAGCAATCCTGAAATAATCAGCCATTGAGATCCCTATGAATTGCAGAGAAGCACTGACACAGTGGTGTCAGGGAGTGTTTTGTTCTGTTGTACATAGGGTCACTATGAGTCAGACTCAACTTGAGGGTCCCTAACAACAATAACAACAAGACGGATGTGTCTGGGAGTAGGACCCGCCCTGTTCCTGCCCCCACCTCCAAGGACAGGGAAATTACTAGGCATTTCTTACAATGCTGACTCCAAATTTAAATGAGTTTCCTCATCTTTTGCAAGCTGCCTTCTAGAATGACAGATTGACTCCAGCACGTTCCAGGGTGGCCCAAGCATGCTTTGCAGGTCCTGCCTCTTTCCTTTCCTACTTCCTCCCCCAGCACACTGCCTCCCTCATCACACCTGGACTCCACCCTTCCATCTGGGTTTGCCTTTCTTCATGCTTTCTTCTTTGCTAGAAACACTCTTGCTTGTGTCTCCTGTGAATCTTCCAATCAAGGCCCAACTCAGAATAAATCTCAGCTTTCTGTGCCTGGCCGTGCTGCCTGCCTTGGGTCCTAGCAGAGATGATCCGCCTCTCTGCCAGGCTTCTATTGTCCTGTGCACATAGCCCTATTACCGCACTTCTGTGTGTCAACATGGGGTGTTTACACAGGAATCTCCCAGGGGCTTGAACAAGAGCTCCATGGTCTTTTAATGGTGTCCCCACGGCCAGCCCCAGGCCCGGGCATAGGGAGCTCTCTGGAGTGACTGCATTTTATCCAGACAGGTTTCCCAGAATCCCAGGCCTGCCTCCTTACTGACTTGCAAGATAAGCATCTGGAAAGGAGCCTTCTGGGTAAATGGTTCTGCATTGGCACCAGCATATAAACCAGGCTTACATCTCTGCTGCCGCTGGATTCTGAGTGACAGAAACCCTGTTAAGATAGCAGGACTTCTCGTGACTAGGCTGGACTCTGGCCCCAGCTTGCCGTTTGTAATTTCGTTCATTGTCCTGTGCCCGTCCTGGGTACTCTTGCTAAAGTAAGAGCCCCCTGTTGACCTTGGCCAAAGTGCCATTTATTTTCTTCATGAGCCTAATAGTAATCAACACTTATTTATCTATTCAGCTATTCTCTTCCCCCGTTAAGGTACAGACTCCTGACAACAGAGATCCTGTCTGACAACTTCAATCTAGTACTTTCAGTGCCAAGTGTGGTGCCTGGTCCAAGATGTGTGGAATGAGTGAATGAATGGGCAAACATTCGTTGTACTGGGTGTCTACGTGGCAAACTGCACGGTACAGAAGAAACAAAATGTGGCTTTTGTTTTCAGTTGGCCCTCTGGCAAGGCGGAGGGAGCCTGAGATTACAGTGCCTAGTGGTAAATCACAGGGGTCCTAGGAGGATGAGGACGGTCCAGACTGAGGAGGAGGCCTGGTCAGGGGAGTTCCACGTTTGGGTTGAGTCCTGAAAGGGAGGACGAGTTTGCCAGGTAAACAGGGCCGGGAAGGAGATACAAAGGCAATGCAGCCATTTGTTCAAAAGCCAGGATGGTTGAGGATGGAAGATGAAAGGAAGTGTGGTCACAGGTGGGGCCTGGTGTGGGAGGGAGGCCCATGGAACAGTGGGCTGTTGGCTTCCCTTTGTGGATGAGGGCCATGGCCAACACAGAGACCTCTTGACACCTCATTCTGACTGCAGAAAGCCAAGTGCTGCCTGCTCCTGGTTCCCCGTGTCCCTTTCTCTCTGTGTTCTTCTAGGGGGACAAAGGAGAGAAACTCTTGGGGTGGTCCTGCCCAGGGGCCTCGGAGGCCTGCAGTGTGGTTGGGAGCACTGGGAGTAGGAGAAAGGCAGGGGAAGAACTCATCTCGGTTCTTCAAAGGAGGCAGGGGATGAGCTTGTGGGAAGCGCCTGTTTGAGACTCTTGGGTGCTCCTGAGCTGGTGCATTTGGAGGTTTAGGATTTTAGGGAGGGAAGGGATAGCCAGCCTGGCCTGTTCGTTCCTTCATTTGTTCATTTGTTCATTCCTTTCTTCCTTCCTGCTTCCTTTGTTGTTGTTGATGTTAGATGCCATCAAGTCAGGTCCAACTCATAGCAACTCCATGTACAACAGAACAAAACACTCCTTTATGTCAGTGCTTCTCTGCCACTCATAGGGTTTTCAATGGCTGATTGTTTCAGGATTATTTCAGGAGTGGACTGCCAGGTCCTTCTTCCATTTGTAGTGCTGGGGATTGAACCCAGGGCCTCAGCCCAGAGCAGCGCTCTACCAACTGAGCTAAACCCCAGCCCCCTGCTTTCTTTAGCTAGTGCTTACTGAGTGTTGATTACCTGCATGACTCTGTTCTAATCCCTGGGAATGTAGCCGCACCAAAGCGTTCCAGTCTGCGCTCTCACAGCGCTGACATTCTAGCCATGTGCATGTGCGGTGGCCATGGACGAGACATAAGAACAAATAAGACAGACAGCAAAAGTCAGACAGTGGTAAGAACAGAGAAGAAAAATAAAGCAGAGAAGGAAAAAGGTGAGGGGTGCGGGGTGTGGGCTGCTTGAGAGGGGGATTCAGGGATGGCCTCACTGAGGAGGTGACATTTGAACAGAAACCTGAACTCCACCAGGGAGACCCTGAAGTCCCTGGGTGAGGTACTGACTCTCCAGAGTGGAGGGGTGGGACTCTGGGGGTTTCTGGTCTAGCAGAGAGAACAGAGCTAACAAGAACCTCCCATTCTATGAGTGGGGACGAAGCTTAGCATAACAGCCATATTCTCCCTTTGCAATTCCTTCCTACCCCTACTTACCCTCAACTCTCTTAAAAGTGTGATTGTGCTGGGAAAATTTCACAAAATGCAGAGAATAAACATCACACTCTTGACCTTTTGTGTCCTGACATTGGTTGCTTCATTCCTACATTTTTCTTATGAAAGTAGGTGTAATTATGGCTAGTTTTGAGGCGAGAGACCAGGAGCTTACAAACTCTTAAAACTTAAAGAAGAAACAGTGGTGTTAAGAACCACACTTTGAATCCTGGCATAGGGGTGCATGCCTGTAATTCTAGTACTCAGGAGGCCAAGGCAGGAGGATCAACATGAGTTCCAGGCCAGCCTGGGCTACACAGTGAGACCCTGTCTCAAAAACAACAACAACAACCAAAAAAAAAAAAAAAAAAACCAAAACACAACACAACAATAAATAAATCCAAAGTTTTGATTTGCTAGAGTTGAATTTCTTTTAATAATTTGTTTAAAAACAAGGTTGTTGAGAGAAGAGTTGAGGGCCAGTGGCCTTGTCCCAACACACTAGGGTTGGTAGAGAGGTGCACCAGAAGGGCAGGCGAGCTTAGTGCCTGTTAGAAAGGCTTGGGACTGCCTTACCACTCTGGGCTAAGACAGGGTGAGGGGCTGTCAAGGTCACCTCTTGCTCTAGGAGATGGCCACTGTGCCCCTGGAGGGGCCGTGGGTGCTCCAGAGAGGGACAGTTGCAGCATTTCAGACAATGGGAAGAAGGGCCCAATCTCTGGGAGATTGAAGAGGGGCCCAGAATGAGCCAAGTGATGGCTTCTATACCTTGAGAGCTGGACAAAGCAGAAACAGAGAGCCCCTTGGGGCCCAAGGGCTAGACCTAGTTGGAGTCTCAGTTGTCCTAGTAAGGGCTAGTGGAGACAGGTGCCCAGGATAAAATGAGGGCAGCATGGACCAGTGCCACCAGCTGTGGTCCCTGTCACCCCAGGTCATAATGCCATATAAGTCCCCAGAATCTGGATGCTACCTAAAGGTGAAGAAGAGGGAGCAAGGATTATAGAAATGACCACCTTCAAAGCGGAAATGACTACTATTTTTACCTCAATTGAAAAGCTCAAGTTTGCTGCCAATAGGCAGAGTTGGTGCTTGAGTTGGTTGAGTGCTGCTCTGCACTCTCTGAGGCCCTGGGTTTGATCCCCAGCACCACACAAAAAATGGGAGAAATATGTGGCAGCCCACTCTTGAAACAATCCCCAAAAAGTCAGCCATCAAAAACCCTGTGAGGGTAACTGTGAGTGGGACATGACATGAGGGCACCTAACAACAACAGCAGCAAGAAAGTTACACTTTTTTTTCACAGTTGCATCATGTAGTTTGCAAATGAAGCATTTTTACCAGTTATACTACTGTTCATGAGATACTGTGCAAATATGCAGACTTCTCTGGGTGAGGTTTCAGCTAAAAACCTGTTATGAGTTTTTGTGTCCTCCGAACCCAGAAAATGTGGTCACTTCTGGAAGAAAAGTGTGTGAGAAATTCCTTACCTTAAAAGCCTTGTCGTTCAAAGAGGAGGTTGTTTCCTTACAAATATTATGGTTATCCCTGATTCCTGAGCTATCTTGAATAGTTCTGCTCAGTCTTTTGCTTTTGACATGGCCTGCGCAGGTGCCTGTTTGATACTTTTTGTGAATGTTTCCATTCTGATGGGAATTTCTAAGTTTGGTGTTTTGGAATAGGGTATAAAAGAAGTTTCAGGATTACAACAGAGTGTGGGCTGAGAGGCCAGGCAGGGCATAAAGAGAGAAGAGAGATTAGAATCAGGGGGCTATGGCTCTGCAACTTGTTGGCTGTGTGAATTTTGTAGAGTGACTTTACCTTTCTAAATTTTTAATTAATCACTTTGAGAATTGGCATCAGACCTTTTATAGAAATATTATAAAAACTAAATGGGGTAGTATATTAACCTGCTAGGGTTTCCATGGGCTGGGATTTAGCTCAGTTGGTAGAGCACTGCGCTCCAGTCTCTGAGGTCCCGAGTTCAATTCCCAGCACCGCAAAAATGGGAGAAGGACCTGGCAATCCACTCCCAAGGCAATCCTGAAACAGTCAGCCATTGAAAACCCTATGAGGGTCGCTACGAGTCGAATA
Source organism: Pedetes capensis (assembly GCA_007922755.1). Lineage (NCBI taxonomy): Eukaryota > Metazoa > Chordata > Mammalia > Rodentia > Pedetidae > Pedetes > Pedetes capensis. The sequence goes on from VMDO01002278.1 coordinate 114,247, forward strand.
CCAACTCGATGGCACCTAACAACAACAACAGCAAGGGTTTCCATGCCTGCAGCCATAGTCCTGTGGCATCTGATCCTGTCAGATCTCGGAAGCTAAGCAGGCTCAGGCCTGGTTAGTACTTGGATGGGAGACTGCCTAGGAATACCAGGTGCTATAGGCTTGGGAGAGGGACCAGGCAAGCCACCCCAAAAATCAATCCGTCATTGAAAACCCTAAGAACAGTAGAGAAGCACTGACAATAGTGTTTCGCCTATTGTATGCAGGGTCGCTATGAGTTGGATATGAACTCAACAGCACCTAACAACAACAAGGGTTTCCATAACAGAATACCATAGACCAGGTGGTTTAAACAATGGAAATTTCTTTTCTCATAGCTCTAGAGAGCAGAAGTCCAAGAATAGTGGAGCAAGCAGGTTTGATATCTCCAGAAGCCTTTCTTCTTGGTTTGCAGATGTCTGTCTTCTCACAAGTCACCTTTTGGACTGTGTGTTACCTGTTTCCTCATGTCCTTTGCTTATAAACACCCCAGACTTACTGGGTTAGAGCCAACCCATTTGACCTCATTTTGCCTCTTTGATGATCTTCTCTCTATATACCGACACATCCTCAGGTCCTGGCCATGCAGCTTCAATGTACGCATTTGGAGAGGACATAGCTCAGCTCATAACAGGTAGCACAGGTGTAGGAAAAGGCTCTGCCTATGGGAGATGCTTGATCAACGTGAGTTCCCCCCACCATTTCTTTAGGTTGCAGTACGAGGCTCAAACAATTCATTGACATCTGCTAACGAGTGAATGCCCTGGAGGAAACACAATGAACATAAGAGACTTAATAGAGACAGCAGATTTAGTTCTGCTGCCACCTCCTAGATGTTTGAACTTAGACCAAACTCATAATTTCTGATTCCCCTCTGACAAGAATGAGCCAACATGGTAGCTATCAAAATGATCACAAAGAAGTCATTCCAAAAGTGCTTAGTGCATTGTTTGACTTCTGTTAGGTGCTTCATAAATATTTTAAAAAATTGAACATAGACTTGTAGTAAAGGGCACGGTGTGGAGCAAATGTGAGATATTATGTTACCCTGCTCCCCTGATCTTCAAGGTCCACTTTGTGAAGTAGAAATACTTGCATGCTATAAAAGACTGACATTTCTTTGCCCTTCTATGATGTTCCATAGGTTATCAGCTCCTGAGGATGTAGAAGGCATGAAGTGCTACCTCAGGTGCCAACTGCAGAGGAAGCTCCAGTTAGCTATCAGGGACCAAGGTCTCCAGGGAGAAAGGAAGTGGTGGTTCTTCCTGTTTTCAGTCCTGGAAATTGTGTGGAGAGAGCTATGTGGAGCCCTCCTGGCCTCCTCCAAGGCCTCTCTGTGTCTTCTAAAAAGACGCATATGCCGGGCACGGTGGCGCATGCCTGTGATCCCAGCGGCTTGAGAGGCCGAGGTAGGAGGGTCGCAAGTTCAAGACTGAAGGCAGTCTGCATAACTTGGAGAGACCCTGTCTCAAAAAAAAAAAAAAAAAGGGCTGAGGGTGCAGTTCAGTGGTCCAGCACTTGCAGAGCATGCAAGTGCAAGGCCCTGGGTTCAACTCCAAGTACAGCAAAAAAAATAAATAAATAAATAAATAAATAAATAAATAAATAATAAAAAATAAAAAAATAAAAAGATGCACAGGCTCCTACATCTCCCTTTCTCATCCCCTGGGGACCAAATGTGCTGCAACAGCCTCCCCCCACCCCACCATCTGATTGTGCCTTCTAGAAGGCAGAGCCAGAGCTTCCTCTGTAGATCCCAGGTGCCTGTCTTCATGTCTGAAAAATGGATAGTGGGGGCCTGTCATGGAGTCTGAGAATGCGTCAATTAGCATTTGCTAAATGGGTACTGGATTTCCCGTGCTCCTGGCCGAGCTGCCTTTGAAAGTATCAAGAATCAGTCTCAGGCATTCAGAATTCCAAGAACCTTCCTCATCTCCATGGAGACATGGTCTGGAGAGGTCTTCCTTTAGCTGCCAGAACCCCATGGGAATGGGGAGGGCTCCAGGTGGAGGGGCTTCCAGGTCATGTGCTTCCACAAGAAACTGGGGGGGGGTCAGAAGTTGCCCTGAGTTTGTGTTATGATCTTCTTACACAGCCAGCTTTTGCCTTCTCTTTTTGTTTTCTCTGACCCTTGCCACTTTATCCATCCAAATGCTCTCATTATTGAAGCCCAAAATGTGAATCAAATGGCCGCGTTGGGTCTATAGGGCATTACCTATAGACCAGCGTGGGGGATAAACCACCAGCTCACTTCTCTTTGGAAAGACTGGTGCAGAGGTTCACCAAAGACATCAGAAGGCTATGGCTGAACATGCCTGTTCAGGGGGATTTTCCTCTGCAGTCCGCGGAGATGCAGTCAGGCTCCCAGAATTGCCTGGAATGCCCAGCTATAGGAAAAGGAGGATGGTCTCATTGGATACCTCTCTTCAAAGGAAATTGCTTTTTGTGTGTGGCATCCTAATATAGAGCTTTGCTTTTATTTTTAGAAAACCCAATGGTTTTCTAAGATTCCCCTTTAATGGTCACTACTGACTATTGTGGGCTGGGGTTTAGCTCAGTTGAGTGCTGCTCCACACTCTGAGGACCCGGGTTCGATCCCCAGCACCACAAAAATGGGAGGAAGACATGACAATCCACTCCCAAAGCAATCTCAAAATAATCAGCCATGGAAAATCCTATGAGGGTCGCTATGAATTGGACCTGACTGAATGGCACCTGACAACAACTGACTAGAGTAGTCCTTATGAATAGAGAGGCAATTATTTGAATTTGGTATTTGCTAGCACAGGGGAAGCCATTTTTCTCCAGAATGTTAGTCTAATTGAGGTGATGTTTACATGCTGATATAATGCACTTGGGGAAATAAGCAGTGCTCAGTATTATTTCCTGACATATGAAGTATGTATAGATTATCTGCCCTGCAAATAGTGAGTTACCCTAGAAAGGAAAGGCACTTTATTCCTGTAATGATGATAGCCAGAGAGTAATGATAGTTACATAGGAGGGCATATTATGGCTTCTTGCCTATTATGAGGGATGATATTAACCACTATCAGGCTTTTCATATATTTATTTCCCACAACTACCTTATGAGGTAAGTGGGAGTGATGTCCCAATTATATCGATGAAGAAGTAGGCTTAGAGAGGGTAAATAGCTTGCTTAAATTCCCATGGTGGTAGGGTTTAGCTCAGTTAGTAGAATGCTGCTCTGCATTTTCTGAGGCCCTGGGTTCAGTTCTCTGTGCTACAAAAACAGGAGAAGGACCTGCCAATCTACTCCCTAAACAATTCCAAAGCAATCAGCTATTGAAACCCCTATGAATAGCAGAGAAGCACTGACATAGTGCTAGGCATGGTACCATGTCTGGAAGCATTTCGTTCTGCTGTACTTGGGGTCATTATGAGTCAGACCCAACTCAAAGGCACCTGACAACAACAACAAATTCCTACAGTCATTATAAGGTCAAAGTGAGATTCAAACCAGGGTCTAATCTGACTCTAAAGCTTTTGCTCTTCCCTACTACACTCTCTTGCCAGTTAATTTAGGGTTTACTTTATCTGAATATGCCTGGAGTAGTTCTTGAAGAATGGTCTTTACACCAGCATTGCTGTCATTGTTAGGTGCTGTTGGTCTGACTCATGGGGTTTTTGATCACTGATTGTTTCGGGATTGTTCCAGGAGTGGGATGCCATCCCTTCTCCCACAGACCAGCATTATTAATATATTATTATTATAATAATATACTGGGAACTTCTTAGAAGTGGAAATTCTGAGGCTACTCCAAACTGTTGAATCAAAAACTCTGGGGATTCAACCTAGAGTCTCAAAATGCTGGGAACTGAAGCATAGGGAGCAGCATTCCAAATGGCCTCTGCATGGATGCTTCCAGAGACAGGGCTCTTCATATCCCACAGGGCAGCTGCTTGTCCTGCTTCACTAGTTTAACTCTATCCATCGTTCGAAAGTTCTCCTCATACTGGAGTATGGTTTTCTTTCCTTCGGTGAATTCTCACTGTCCTTCTCTTTGTTCCACAACCATGACAGCTGGATGTTGCTGTTGAAACATGCCATCAGGAGCTAAAAGATTCAGAAGTGCTTCTCTAATGGACTGAGCCCCACTCGAAGGGCAGCTGCCTTTTTTTTTTTTTTGGAGATTAACCACAGATTCTTTATTCTTTGCCCCATGAGAAAGACAGGAAGGGAACATTTTTGAAAATGAGAAAAAGAGAAAGACTGAGGAGTCAGAGTTCGGGATCCTCTGTTCCAATAGGAAGTGGTCCTTCCGGCAGTCCTGGGCCTGGAAGTGCTCTGTGTCCTGCGACATCACAGGTCGGGTGTAAAATCTTCCTTTATGAGCAAAGTACAGCATTGCAACTTGAATGTGTTTTGACAGAGGGTGATCCTGTGCTGGGTAGCATGGCCAGGAGAGTGCAGAAACCCAGGCATCAACTGTAAGGAGTGGGTTATTAAAGTGAGACTCTTCCTCTTCTCTTAATCTGGGAATCCTAGAAAACAGAGCCTGATTCAAGGGCCCCTGTGCTATTACTCTACTAGGTGTCATATCAGGGAGAAGCGAGTGACAGCAAAGAGGTGGGCGCCAGGGAGGGAAGAAAAACCAACATAAGAATGCCTTATCCAGTTAGCTTCTACCAGGCTGTTTGCTTGATTCTGTGGGACCAAGTCTGGAAATCCCGATGACTGTATGATAGGACAGTTCTTCTCCACCTCCTCCACTTCTGCTTCCTGCTCCCCTTCTCTTTCCTCCTCCTCCTTCTTTTCTGCAGTACTGGGGTTGAACCCAGGGCCTCACATATACTTTGCAAGTGTTCTACCACTGAGCTGCATCCCTAGCCCATTTTGCATTTCTTATCTTGCTGAATTACACACATATGCCTGCAGCCATAGCACTGTGGCTTCTGATCTTGTCAGATCTTGGAAGCTAAGCAGGGTGGGGCCTGGTTATTACTTGGATGGGAGACTGCCTGGGAATACCAGGTGCTATAGGCTTGGGAGACAGACCAGGCAACCCACTCCCAAAAAGCAATCAGCCATTGAAAACCCTATGAATAGCAGAGAACACTAACAGTAGTGTTTTGTCTGTTGTATATAGGGTTGCTATGAATCAGACACTGACTCGACGGCACCCAACAACAACAACAAATTATACAGGCTTGCCTTGCTAAATTACACAGGCTGCCTCTGACCTCAAACTCATGATCCTTCTGCCTCCGCCTCCCAAATCACTGGGATTACAGGCATGCACCGCTGTGCCTGGCCAGGACAGTTCTTCCTGGGAAAGAAAGAAAATTTACCTACTGGCTTTTATCTTAAATATGTGAAAGGCTCACCCCACAGAATATTAACTTCTCTAAATTCTGGGTCACATGTGTATTGGGTCCTGTAGCACCTCCTGCTTTGTTATCAATAAGATAGGAGGCAAGAACCACTTGGGACAGGCACAAGTGGTCAGATTTTACCAGCATAAAATTGGTTGGAACTAAGGAAGGGCTGGTATCTATACTGGTAGCTGAAGTAAGAATTGAATGAGGCTGATGGAATCTGAAATGGCACATGAGAGGTTTCTGATACAATACTACTGAAGCAATCTTGGAAAAACACTATCTCTTAATATATTAGGAAGTTGAAGTTGGTGTCTAAAATTTTCATCATTAGTGTACATAATGGCAAAGGATATCATTTCCAGCACATGTAAAGTTTACAGCTCTACTCCATTACCACCCTCCTCCCATACATGTTGTTGTTGTTGTTAGGTGCCATCGAGTCGGTATCCAACTCATAGCGATCCTCATAGGGTTTTCAATGGCTGACTGTTTCAGGATTGCCTTGGGAGTGGATTGCCAGGTCCTTCTCCCATTTTTGTGGTGCTGGGAATCAAACTCAGGACCTCAGAGACTGCAGCGCAGTGCTCTACCAACTGAGCTAAATCCCAGCCCCATAGAAAACTGCAAAATTGAGACCCAAGAAGCAGACAGATTGTGGTGTTCATATGTGCTTGAAGAGGAAGAACAAATGCCTTCTGTTAGAAACAAGTCCCTGATTTCTTTTGGCTGATGGTTTTAGAGGTTTCAGTCCATTATTAGCTGGTTCCATTGCTTTTACGTCTGTGGTAAGGCAGAAACATCATGGCGGAAGAGCATAGCAGAGGAAAGCTGCTTACCTCATGGCAGCCAGGAAGCACAGAGTAACAGGAAGTAGCCAGAGCCAACATATACCCTTCAAAGGCATGCCCCAGCAGCCCACTTCTTCTAAGTATGCTTTACCTTCCACAGTTCCACCACCTGCCAATGGTTTATTCACATTTTGGATCATCAACGGATTAACTTGATTAGGTCAGAGCCCTCATGATCAAATTGTTTTGGGGCACACAGACACATCACAGACACATCACTAGTTATGTAGGCTAATGTTTCTATAGTTTATGTAGAAACTTTATGCATATAAATAAGAAACTTCATTCATGTAAATAAGATGAAACTGAAAGGGGGTTATATCAATAGCAGTTAATACTTTTTTCTTTTTTCTTTTCTTTTTTTTTTTTTTACGGTATTGGAGGTTGAACCCAGAGCCTCACACTTGCATGCTTTGCAAGTGCTTGACTATTGAGCTGCATGCAATGCCTATTTTTTTTTTTTTTTTTTTACTTTTGTTTTAAGACAGGGTCTCTCTAAATTACACAGACTTCCTCTGGTCTTGAACTTGCAATCCTCCTGCCTCTGCCTCCTGAGTAGCTAGGATTGCAGGCATGTGCCATAGCACCCAGCATAGTTAATACTTTTTAACTCATCAAAAATGATTCTTCTGCTGGGCATGGTGGCACACATCTGTAATCCCAGCACTTGGGAGGCTGAGTCAGAAGGATCTCTGTGAGTTCAAGGCCAGCCTAGTCTACATAGTGAGTTCCAGGATGGCTGATGCTACACAGTGAGACCGTCTCAAAAAAAGATTCTTAATGACCTTTCTAGGAATATCTTCAATTCTGTACAAAACAAAGAATTGGAAGCAACCTAATTTGTGAGTTTTTTGTCCCCTCAGTAAAGATACTCAATTTCTTGTCACAGAAACAATATTTAAAATTGTCCCTTTGTTTGGTGCCCTGGATATTTTATTTTACACATTGGGGTGGTACAGTGAAATAAGTTTTAAAATGAATTTTCTTTTATTAAGTTGAACAAAGAAGATAAGTAAAGAAGGAAAACCTATTATGAACACCTGTATTAATTCTGGAAGGAATCTGGACAGGAGATAAGGATCTAGAAATTGATTCCATTGAAACTGCATACCGACACATGCTTCTGAAAACTCTATACAAATTCATGCTCTGCTTTGAAGATCACCAACAAAGAATCCTGGAGCTGAAACCTCCCATAAGAGTAATAGAACTCAAAGAAAGTTTAGGTTTAAGAATCAGGGCTTAGCTGGATGCCATGGTGCATGCCTGTAATCCCTGTGACTCAGGAGGTCTACCACATCCAAGGCCCTGGGTTCAACCTCCAAGTACTGAAAACAAAAAAAGAAAAAAGAACAACAAAAGAAAAAGAAAGAAAAGGTGAGAGAGAGAGAGAGAGAGAGAGAGAGAGAGAGAGAGAGAGAGAGATTGAGAAAGGAAGGAAGGAACAAAGGGAAAAAAAGAAGAAAAAAGAATCAGATTTTGACCTAAGAGGATAGGAAAGGATCTTAAATTAACTTCAGCTAATAATTTACTGTAAAAGTGGGAAACCTTGGGCTGGTACAGATAAACATAGTGTCTAAAGTTCAAGTGACTGAAATGAAGCTTTGGATTCTTGAGGTTGTGGGGACATTTTTTTCCTTTGAGCAGTAGAATGCAATGCGTAACTGCACAAAATAGAAAAAACAAAAATGGAGAGAAGCAGCCCCAGCAGCACTTGCAGCCAAAGCTAGAAAGCCATGGTGATCAGGTGCTGGATTTCAGTGAGTGTTTAGAGTTTGAGTAGGAAGTTGCCTGTTTCTAGATGTATTAATAACGGTATAATAAAGCCATCAGTTTCAGTGAGGTTCAACCTGGGACTTAAATAGAATATGAAACAAGAAAAAGACGCTTGGAATCAAAGTAGTGAGGGCACATGATTGGGTTTGCTAAGTGATCAGTTGCATGGATACTAGTTATAATATGTGCAGGAAAAAGGATCTAACATTATGCTATCCCCTCCTTTCTATATCTTCCTCTTTCTGTGTTGTGTTGTTGTTGGGTTCTTAGGTGCCATCGAGTCCAGTCTGACTCCTAGCAATCTTATGTATAGCAGAACGAAACACTACCTAACACTATGCCATGCACACAATCTTTTTATGTTTGAGCCATTGTTGCAGCTACTGTGTTTCTTCTCATTTTGAGTCATGCCACATCAGCAAAAGGAGATCCCAGGGGCTTTACTCCATTCTCATCATGAAGGTCAATGCTTTGAGGAGGGAAATCTTCCCCAGTCATGTTCTGAATGCCTTCCAGCCTGGAGGATTCATTTTCTAGCACTATATTTGACAGTGCTTCTCTGCTATCTGTGTCATATGACCTCCTAGATCCTTTGTATTATCTGTTCGATGTATTCTCAATTGTCAATATAATATTTCAGAAAAAGCCCAATAATTTAGTTACTTCTCTGAGCAGTAAAGATATGGAGAAAAATAATAGCTACCTGTCTTTTTTTTCTTTTTTTGTCTAAAGTAGCAAAGTTCAATATAAGTTATCAGTGTGATGGAGAGGAGAACTTGCTATCAAGCACCATTAAGTCCCTGGAGGAAAGCAATCAATTTTTGTCACCATACCTTCGCTTATAATAGGATGAGTAGAATAAGTCTCTAAGGAAGATATTATATATCAGGATTCTTTTAGTTGTAAGTGACAAAATGTGTTTCAAGCTGGCTAAAGGAGAGAGGAAGAGGGAGGGGGAGGGGAGGGGGAGGGGGGAGAGAGACAGAATGAATTATTATTATTGCTTCATGCAGCTAAAGATTTTAAAAGGTAATTCTTGCTGCAGTAAGTGCTGATCCAGAATGCGAACATTATTACCATACACTTTTCTCCACTCTACTTCCACCTGCCTAAGCCTTCATCCTTGGATTCAAATTTCACACACATTTCTCTGACAGCTTTTCCAACTCTTGTATCCTCACATCGTCAAGCACTGAAGAGGAAAGCCTATGTTCCATTATCCCCAGAAAAAGTTCACTAAGTTCAGTTGCATTGGATTGGTTTAGGTTTGGCATTCCAAATCCTTCCTCCAAACCATCTCCAGGTAAATAGGGAATAAGATTTACTCGTTGACTTAAGCCAGTTGAGGCTCAATCCTAGAACTGAGAGTGGGTTTCATAGAAACAAAAATGTAGAGCAGTTTGTCAAGGAAAATTCTGGATGCTGCTGTGATGCTAGGGTATGTCTAAAATGACATGTGGAAAAAAGTCAAAATATATGTGGTGTTCACCATCACAGGATTTAAAAATGGAAACAGACAGAAAATCCTATAGCCTAGTGTTTGTAACTGAGACCCTAGTAAATCTCAGGAGGCACGTAATAATTGGATTAAAACATTTAAGTGATAATGCATGAGAAAGAAATTGAACTGTACTTTGGTGCCAGAAGACCTAGCTAGACCTAGCTAGGAAGTTGGATGCAGACTGAAGCTAAGAAAAAAAATGTGCTGTGAATTCTAGCAGTCCACTCCTGGGATGGAGCAGTGAGCTTCACAGGAGGATGAGGAAATAGGAATGTTTCCTACTCCCCAGGAGACAGTGAGCTCTTGTTTCTGAAGTCATTCAAATAAGGTTAACATAATTCTAGGGATGATGTAGAAGCTATCAGATGTCTGCGAAACTTCCTTCCAGTTCCAATGTCCTATGAAAGAGCACAAAGAGAATGTTGAGTAGCATTATTCATAACAGCCCCAAATTGGAAATGTACCAAATGTCTGTCACCTGATGAACTGATAAATAAAATGTTGTACATTCATGCAATGGAATATTATTCAGAAATAAAAAGTGAAGTACCGATATATACAACAGGAATGAATCTAGAAAACTATGCTAAGAGAAAGAAGCCAACCACAAAAAATGCATAGTGTGTGATTCCAGGTGTATAAAATAGATGACTTGTAATAGGCAAATCTGTAGAGACAGAAACCTAAGTGGAGGTTGCCTTGGTCTGGGGGAGGGGGAGAAAAGGGGATGGCTGGGGATTCTTTTCAGGACGATGAAAGTACTCTGAAGTCGATTGTGGTGACACTCACATCATTCTGTGAATATACTAAAACCCTTGAATTGTATGCTTTAAGTGGATAAATGGCATAGTATGTGAATTATATCGTGATAAAGTTGATCTTGCAGGAATAAGAACACCATGAAGGAAAGTTTAAGAGGATAAAAGAGGTTGGACTCTGGCAAAATGAAACATAGCACTGTGGTGTTTGGAAGGAGGAAACATCCAGAAGGAAGAGATGCTACCTAGGGAGGAGGAGTTCCTTGGAATACAACTCTGAACAAATTTGAGAAGGTCAGGGCAGACAGCCAGAGGTGAGCAGGGAAGTCAGGAGGTGGGTGAGGACACTGGGCCGGTGTGGGAAGCTCCACCAGCCGAGCTCTCTGGGCCTCCAGCCCAACCTTTGGCTGGATCCACACCCCCAAGCCCCCACATCTGGGCAGCTAGAGGCAGAAGTGTTTTCTCAGCTCTTTATCTTTTCTTCAAAGGTCTTCTTCCCTGGCACCTGTACATCTTGACATCATGTCTTTTTCTGCTTTTTGTTTTGTTTTGTGCTTACCAGTTTACTTTTTCTGTCCTTGGCATAGGCTATTTCTTCCCTTATTATTATTAATAAGTCAGTGTTTGACTTTTATATCTCATTTTTTCTTTTCTTGAGTCCTTTAGGACTTTACCATAAAGCTTTCTTGCATATAAATGAGAAGAGTCACTAATGTTCTTAAAATGGAGGACATCTGTTTCTCAAGTGCTAGTAAGATGAAAATTTTTGTGTTAATAGAAATAAGGACAAACAAACAACCTGACATTCATTCGAACAGTTCCCACAGTAAAGAACTTGGAAGCCTCTTCAAAAACCTTTTGTTTCTCTGTGTGTGTTCTCACTGATTTCTTATGGCAGTAAGAGTACAAGTTTATGTCTTATCCAGGGCTCGTATAAAAAATTCTCTAAATTTTTACTCAGTTAAAAAAAAGGCTAGATTCCACATTCATTCATCCATCCAACTGTTCATTTATTCACTCATTCCACAAATATTTGTTGAGTTGGTACAGTGTTGCTCTGTGCTCTCTGAGGTCCTGGATTTGATCCTCAGCACCGCAAAAAACAGGAGAAGGATGTGACAGCCCACTCATGAAATAGTCCTGAAACAACCAGCCATTGAAAACCCTATAAATAACAGAGAAGCACTAATATAATGCTGGGAATGGCACAGTGTCGGGGAGTGTTTTGTTCTGTTGTACATAGTGTTGCTGTGAGTTGGACCTGACTCAACAGCACCTAACAACTGTGAACTGGGCACCTATCTAGGAGGTGGGAGTATAATGGATGTGAGAGCATGCCCCTGGCTCTTATGACACATACAATCTAGCAGAATAGGCAGATGGTAAGCAAATATACAAAGTGCACAAACAATTTCAACAATAAAATTATGATGTATTATAAAGGAGAAATGGAAGATGTTGTTATACTATATAACAGGATCTCTTGTTTCTTGTCTTTCTTCTTACACTTATTTGCTATGGAAGACCCTAAAACTTATTAGCTAGGGCTGAAAGAGGAAAAATGAAAAAGGGAAAAGCCATTCATTGAACATTTCAGCAAATATATATTGTAAGCTTGAGGAATCTTCACTAATTCTAATTGTGCCAACATATCTGCATGGAAGGGAATTTTAAGTTACTGAGTATTTGAAAAGACATTAAAAATCTAAAATTTCAAGTTAGTGTTTTAATGTGATCAAGTCGAGATGACCCTAATTTAATGAACAGATCACCCACTTGGGATAGGTGGTGTTTAAAAAAATTAGTTATGTTTAATTCAGGTGTAACATGCATATGGGAAAGCGTGGAGGCCATAAGTACAGAGATTGGTGATTTTTGACAAACTGAACACACCTGTATCACCAGAACCTAAGTCAAGGAACAGAATCTTACCTGACCCCCAGAAGCTGCACTCATACCTGTTTTCATTCACTAAACTTATTTTGCAAGAGGACTGGTACTTTATAGCACTTGCTGTATGTGCTAGGACCAATGCTAAGCCTTTTAAAGATGTCATAGCATGTGAAGAGAAGATTTTATTTTTCCTTATACATATGTTAAATTCTTCCTAGGGAATCTAGTTGGGATCAGTCATTTACTTGGTAAGCCCTTCCTTTCAGATAGCCAGGCAAGCGTCCTTTAGCCCAGCACAGACAGAACTCTTGCAGTTTGCATTCCTGGAGATTTCCCACAATGGCAGGAAATTTCCACCATGCAACAGACCTTGCAGCCCATGAACAGACACAGGAAAATGGCAGTGGCTCTGAGTGCATGGTGCCCTGCCCCAGAGAGAACTGGTGCCAGGATTTCTTTATTTATTCTGTGTCTCCTTCCCCAAAGGGAAAACAGCCAGGCACTGTGCACGTTTCCATCTTCCTGCCCACTAAATCCTTTCCAGGGATAACCAGGATTGACTTGCTGATTTCTCTGAGTCTGGAAGGCCTCAGTGGGGTGTTTCTTGGACTACCTGATCACCAAGGTTCTCCAGAAAGTTACATCCAGTGTTTGAGCACCATCCCTGCATTCTGGGAGCTTGTAACAGAGGGCTGCAGTGGGAAGGAAGAATCCCAAAGACTCTGGAAGGAGCAGGAAGATAAAAAGTCACCCTTGGTCCAAAGAGGAATTGGCCTTCATGGAGCAAAACTCTTGGAGTGAGGGATTGAAATCTCCAGAAACAATGTGGCCTTAGAGAACATGGTGAAGTCCCAGAATTTTGGACCCAGCCTTCTGTGTAACCACACAGTCCCCCTCCCCTTGAGCACTGATACCCCCACTGTTCCTCCTCTGATGTCACCCACAATGGCTGTGCCAGATCTTCTCTCCCTCTTCAAACCCCAACCCCACTTCCTGCTTCTGTGGGGGAGAGAAAGCTTTGCCTCCCCCTTTGCTGAGACTTTTGAGGTCACCAGGAGAGACCTGTCTTTATTCCTCTTGGTTTCTTTCTCTATCTCTGAGCACAGTTTTCCCACACATCCTTTATTTACTCTGGTTTCAAAAGACAAACCCCTGCCCCATGTCACACAGCCTTGTTGTTGTTGTTAGGTGCCATCAAGTTGGTGTCCAACTCATAGTGACCCTATGTACAACAGGGGAAACACTATTGTCAGTGTTTTTCTGTTATTCATAGGGTTTTCCATGGCTGATCATTTTTTGAGAGTAGGTTGCCAGGTCTTTCTCTCAAGCCTGTAGCACCTGGTGTTCCCAGGCAGTCTCCCATCCAAGTACTAGCCAGGTCCAACCCTGCTTAGCTTCCAGACCTGATGGGATCTGATGCCACAGTGGGACAGCTGTAGGCGTCACACAGCCATGCTTAATGCTTATTCTTTTCTGCTGTGCTGCCTCAGGAGTTCACTCTCTTTCTGCATTTTTGTTTTAAACTTTTACAAGAAGAGTATTCAAACATTTGCAAAAGTAGAAAAACTACAATAAGGATCCCCAATGAATTCTTCACTCGAATTCAAAAGTGTATAATTTTCTCACACTTACCTGAACTATCATTATTAGTTTTTCTACTTTTTTACAGGAGCATCTGAAAGCAAATCCCACCATTGCCCCCTCTTTGCCCCTCTCATCATCCAGGTCTCACCAGTACTATCTCAGCGGCCCCTGACTGGGTCTCCCTGGTGCCACTGTGGCCTCTCCTCAGTGGAGTCTCTACTGCAGTCACGGTGACCTAGTTTGGCCATAACGTGATTATGTTAAACTCCTGCTCAAAATGGCTTGAAGTTGGAGCCCCTGGAGTATCCTCAGAGGCTGCTCATTTCACTACTTCTCTGGAGTCATTTTCTCCTGTCCTGTCCCTTGCTTGTGCCATCTCACGCACCCGGCATCCTCATTCTTGTGGTTTGCCTCCTCAGGGGCTCTGCCCCTGCAGTGCCTTCCATCTGCAATATTTCCTCTGGGGATCTGCAAGATTTGCCCTCTCATCTCTAGAGTGTTGGCTCAAATGTCACATTGTAAAGACTATCCAATTTAAAACTGCAGCCTCTCCCTCTCTCCCACTACACTTCTCTGAATCCCCATCCTTATTACTTTGGGCCCTGCTGGGAATCCTCTGTGCAAAGCAGGGTGGCAGGGGTGGAAAGGAAGGTGGGGAGGCTCTGCATTTCCCCTCTAGCCGGACCCACAAATACAGCACTTCCCCCCACCTCCCTGATGTCTCTAGCCTGTCTGCCTCCTTATCTTCCTTAGCATTAGTGAGTAAATAAGAAGGGATGGGGATGAAAAGTTTCACCCAGAAGGACAGTGGGAGGAGGGGTTCAAATTAGAGGACTCTCCTAGCTTTGCCCTTCCAATGCCCTTTGAATCCTAGCCACCCCTCGCCTTCCAGCCAGGAGCCAGCTCTGCGTCTACACTTCTGCTAAGACCTGTTTACCTTGTGCTTTTGCAGCTTTTGCTCAGCTCTGTGAAAGGTGGCTGTGAAAACCTCTCAAGTGTCAGATCAAAGAAAAGCAGGCCTGGCTTCCTGGCCCCCAGGAGCCATGCTGCTGAGAGCAATGAAGTGGTGTGTCATACGGCCTTCAAATGAACACATGCAGGTCCCTCACCTATCACTGCCACACAGCTTGCTGCTGAGGCCCAGGGGAAATTAGAGACTGTCCAGCCTAAATTAGAGCCCAAATTAGAGCCTGTCCAGGCCCAGAGGAGGCCAATGATTCACCTCTCTTGTCTGGTGGCTCCCAAACCTGTCCACAAAGAAGGATCTGTTTTTCTGGATATTCTAAATCTGAATCTGTAGATGTGGACGATCCCAAAATCTTTATTTGTAATCAGCTCTCCAGGTAGTTTTTCTATAGTCCACTGATGAATGTCCACTTTCATTTCCTTTGGAGGTGCAGCCAGAAGTAGGCTAGCTGGATCGTTTCATTTTTAGGTTTTGAGGAACTTCCATGTTGTTCCCAATAATGATTGTCCTAATTTAATTCTCAACAGTGGTTAAGAGTTCCCTTTTCTCTATGTCCTCATCAACATTACTTATTTTTATTTTTGATAGCATTTCACCCCAGTTAGAATGAATACTATCTCCTTGGGGCTTTGATTTGCATTTCTTATATGTTTCCATTGCCTTCAGCCGTAGCCCTGTGGAATCCGATCCTGTCAGATCTCGGAAGCTAAGCAGGGTCAGGCCTGGTTAGTACCTGGATGGGAGACCGCCTGGGAACACCAGAAGCTGTGGGCTTGGGAGAAGGACCTGGCGAACCCCCTCCTAAAAATCAATCTGCCATTGAAAATCCTATGAACAGCAGAGAAGCACTGACAATAGTGTTTCCCCTGTTGTACAGAGGGTCGCTATGAGTCGGATACCGACTCGATGGCACCTAACAACAACAACATATGTTTCCATATAAATTACAATTTTCTTCCCTATTTTGCTGAAAAATGTTCTTGGAATTTTTCTGAAGATTTCATTGAATCTGTAGAAAACTTTGGGTAGCATGGACATTTTAACAATATTCTTCTATAGGATATCTTTTCACTTCATTGAGTCTTATTCAATTTCTCTTATCAATGGTTATAGCTTTTGGGGTACAGGTTTTTCACTTCCTTGGTTAACTTTATTCCTAAGTATTTTATTGTTTTGTGTACTATTATAAATGGAGTGTTTCTTTATTTATTTTTCAGATAGTTTGTTGTTAGTGTATGAAATGCAACTGACTTTGTATCGTGAAACTTTATTGAATTTGCTTATTAGTTGTGATAGTTTCTTGATGGAAGTCTTTAGAATTTTCTCTATATAAGGTTATGTCATCTGCATACACAGACAATTTTACTTCTTCCTTCCCAGTTTTGATGCCTTTTATTTCTTTCTTTTGTATAATTGTTCTGGCTAAGACTCCTACTACTATATTGAATAGAAGCCATAAGAGTGAGCAACCTTGTCTTACTCCTGATCTTAGAGGAAAGTGTTTAGTTTTTTGGTGTTAAATATCATGCTGGCTGTGGGCTTGTTATGCATCATCTGTATTATGTTGAGGTACATTCTTTCTGGACCTAATTTTCTAATAGTTTCTTTCTTTTTTTTCTTTTTTTTCTTTGTAGTGGTACTTGGGGGTTGAACCTAGGGCCTCATGCATGCTTTGCAAGTGCTTTATCATTGAGCTGCCCACCCCCCAGCCCATTTTTTACTTTTTATTTTAAGACAAGTTCTCGATGAATTACATTGGCTGCCTCTGGCCCTGAACTTGTGATCCCCCTACCTCTGCCTCCCAAGTCACTGGGATGACAGGTGTGTGCCCTAGCACCCAGCTAAAAGCTTTAATCATGCCAGGACATTGAGTTTTGCCAAATGAGTTTTGTGTGTCTATTGAAATGACCATATGCTTTTTATTCTTCATTCGGTTAGTGTGTTTTGTTGGACTTTCTCAGCTGCGGTAAACTGGAGTGAACGAGAGTATTCACAGTGGGGGAGCAGGATAGTGCCCAAGGACAGCCTGTGAGGCTCTACCATCACTGGAAAGATGGAAGAAAGCTGGAGTGTGAGGAAATGATCGAGATGTTAAAGAGAAGGTACTCCTGGAGGATGGGAGGGTCCGCACAGCATTGTATCTGCCGATTTCCAAGAAGTGTTAGGCGTGCTGAAGTGGGGGTTACCCACTTTGGAAATTGCATTTGTATTTACCACTGGCTATAGTCTGTAGTCATCAGCACTCTGCCATCTGATCTTGTATGATCTCCCAAGCTAAGCAGTGTGGGGCCTAGTTAATCCTTGGATGGGAAGCCACCTGGGAATACTAGGTGCTGCAGGCTTGGGAGAAGGACCCGGCAACTCACTCCCAAAATAATCAGCCAACAAGAACCCAATGAGTAGCAGAGAAGCACTGACAATAGTACTGGGCATGGCACAGTGTCAGGGAGTGTTTTGTTCTATTGTACAGAGGATCACTATGAATCAGACCTGACTTGATGGCACCTAACAACAATAATATAGTCTGTGCTTTTATGCATAGGTGTACCCTGGCAAAAGATTTGAGGAGGCATGCAAGCAGCCTAGAGGGGTTGCCATGTGCTAAGTATTTGGATGTTAGTGAGAGAAGAGTGGGGCTTTACTCTCTTTTCCCACAATGTTCACAGTACATGCACAAACACTCCAAGAATCACACACCCCAGGTAAGAATTGACCTCATCATGAAATGCTTTTGGAAAGTCCTTCCTTCCTCCCAACTTCCAGGTTGGTCTACTTGCCAAATATCTGGGGGAAACCCAAAGTCAGCAACATTTGTCCTCCTCTGGGGTTCCTCTCAAAAAGATCCTGGGTTGAGGCCCTGCATTTATTTGCAAGAATATCTTGGAGCTGGTGATACATTTCCCAGATGCAGGAGTTATTCTCAGCTTAGAGATATGCACAATGAAGAACTTGTAAAAAATAAAGTGGGGTGGCAGAAACAAACTGCAAATGCAGAGAGTAAGAAGTAGGTGAGAGGAAGTGAATGGAAGTAATGTGATTAGCACAGAGCACAAAGGAGTCCGTTTCATGACTGAGGATGGCCCTGTGCCAGAGGACAGCAGGCTAGGGGTTGGAGTACATAAAACAGGCAGGGGAGGCTGAGCTGGGATTCCGACAAAGGCCGTGATGGCAGGTAATAGAACTCTTGTCAATGTGTGTATCACTTGAAGGTAGACCCATGTGACAGGGCCTAAGTGAGACTTTAACAAACCTATCTTCAAGGAGAGGTGCAGTTTTGGGACTGGTGGGGCATCAGGAGAGACCTGGCTCTGGCTTCTTCTGAGATATGTCACGTGTGGTACAGGGACACATTGGCCATGACTTGAAGCTCCTCACAGGTAGATCCATGTGGCATGAGGTACCATGGCAAAATAGCAATGATCCTTCCACTGCTTCTCCCTGACTGCTGAAGGGGCAGTTGGATAATAGGTCAGAGCTGGTAGCAGACTTGTGTTGGTAAAGAGCATGCTCAGAGCAAGGCCAGATCCCTCTCAAAGACCTGTGCCTGCCTTTAGACTTTGTCTCGGTCTCAGCTCTCAACTGCACAGAGAAGGAGAGAATGAATGAGCTTGCACAGGAGAGATAAGAGGAGAGAATAAGTTGAAAATATTCTGTTCTTTCTACAATACCTCATGCGTTAGATTAGTTGACTATTTTCCCACAAAAGAGTGAAAGGAATGAAATGAAATGATACATGTTATTCCATGGCAGGAATTCTTCATTTTTTGCTGTGTAGACCACATAAGCAGACTGGTGAAGCCCATGGACCTTCTTAGAATAATGTTTTTACATTCATTTAATGAAATACAGAGAATTACAAAAAATTGCATTAAAATTCAATTATAAAAGTATTTTAAAAATTTGTGGTATAGTAAAATAAATCCTACTGTTTAGCCCTTTAAATTATTTAGACTTTCATGATCTAGGAGCAGATCTAATAAATAGTACAATTTTGAGGTTGCAGTAAGCACAGAGAATATTTCAGTATATGTCATGTGATATAAAAGTATCCATAATTTCTATTTTTAGCAGAGTCACAGATGTTGTTAATATTGGCATGGCTGCTTACCTACATTTAGAGTTGGAGAATGCTAACCTCAAGTAAAGGCTAAGGAGAACAAAGAGAATTTTTCCTATTCAAGTTCAAAAGCACAGTCCCAATCTACTGTTTTTATTCCCAGACCCAGTGGACTTCAGGTGAACAATCTTTTCTCAAAGGAAAATCCCTTCATCACAATATGAGATTGGAACAATTAAAAGTTGTTCCCTAATGCTAAAAATATAAAAGCCTCATACAAATGACCAAAAAGCCTTAAGAGATGGATGGACCAAGGATATGAGGGAGATAGGCAATGACAAAAATTGAAGAATAATTCAACTTCAAAGTAATCAAAGTACTAGAAATTTTTCTAAAAAATGACCCATTAGTTAGTGTTATGGTTTGAATCTAAAATGTTCCCCAAAGGTCATATGTTTGAATGCTTGCTCCCCAGATTGTAGTGCTGTGTTAGGAAGCTATGAAACATTGGGTATTGGGACCCAGCTTTCAGAGGTAGGTCACTGGGGATGGGCCTTTGGAAGCTGTATGTAGACTCTCAAATCTGGTAATCTCTCTCTGCTTCCTGATCACCATGATGTGAAGTCCTCTATCACAGGCCTCATGCGTGCCCCACTGCCATTCCTGCCCTGCCTCTACAGACTAAAATCCTCTGAGCCATGAGTGCCAAAAAGTCTTTCCTCTCATGAGTTGTTTCTGTCAGGTATTTTGCCACAACAATGCACAGCCTGACTAATACAGGCAAGATACAACACACACATGTGCACACACACACAAATTCCACAAGTGGCACTCATATGACTATTCTTAGTGTGGCTTACATTAAAATTGGTAGTTATTTGGGGAAAAAGATTATAAATTATTCACATTTTGAATCAATAACTTGTTGTTAGGGGGGAAACATAGAGGAGCGTAAGGGGTAACCTATATGAATAATGCTTATCAAATTGCATATATGAAAATTGTCACAACAAAAAGCATGTCAAAATGAATCACATTATGATGTACATTAAAAATTTCTAATAAAAAAAAAATAACTTGTTGTTGTTGTTGTTGTTGTTGTTAGGTGCCCTCGAGTCGAGTCCGACTCATAGCGACCCTATGTACAGCAGATAGAAACACTTGCCGATTCTGTGCCAGGCAAGCAATCTTATTTATGTTTAAGCCCATTGTTGCAGACACTGTGTCAATCCATCTGGTGGAGGGTTTTCCTCTTTTGTGTTGACCTGCCACTCTCCCAAACATGATGTCCATCTCCAGGGATTGATCTCTCCTGACTACATGTCTGAAATATGTAAAATGCAGTCTGGCCATTCTTGCTTCCAAGGAGCACTCTGGTTGCACTTCTTCTAGGACAGATCTGTTGGTTCTTTTGGCAGTCCATGGTATATTCAATAGACATCTCCAGCACCACAATTCAAAAGCATCAATTCTTTCTCTGTCTCCCTTGTTCAATGTCCAGCTTTCACAACCATATGATGTGACTGAAAATACCATGGCATGAGTCAGACGCACATTCGTCTTCAATGTGACATCTTTGCTTTTCAATACTCTAAAGAAATCTTTTGCCACAGCTTTTCCTAGAGAAATGCATCTTTTGATTTCTTGACTTCTGCTTCCATGGGTGGTGATTATAGAGCCAAGCAAAGCAAAATCTTGGACAACCTCAATCTTTTCTCCATTTATTGTGAAGTTGCATGCTGACCCAGTTGTAAGGATTTTTGTTTTGTTGATGTTTAGTCGTAACTCATATTGAAGGCTATGATCTTTGATCTTCATAAATGTTTTAAATCCTTTTCACTTTCAGCAAGCAGAGTGGTGTCATCTGCATAACGCAGGTTGTTAATGAGTCATCCTCCAATCTTGATGCTGCGTTCTCCCTCATAAAGTCCAGCTTCTCAGATTATTTGCTCAGCATACAAATTGAAGAGATAGGGTGAAAGTATACAGCCCTGATGCACACCTTTCTCAACTTTAAACCACACAGTGTTTCCTTGTTCTAGTCAAACAACTGCCTCCTGGTTCAAATACAGATTTCTCATGAGCACAATAAGGTGTTCTGGTATTCCCATTTTCTAAAGTGTTATCCATAATTTGTTATGATCCACACAATCAAATGCCTTTACATAGTCAATAAAACATAGATAGACATCTTTTTGATATTCTCTGCTTTTAGCTAATATCCACCTGACATCAGCAATGATGTCCCTTGTTCCCCGTCCTCTTCTGAATCCCGCTTGATTTTCCAGTAATTCCCTGTCTATATACTGCTGCAGTTGCTTCTGAATGATCTTTAGTAGAATTTTGCTTGTGTATGAAATTAAAGATATTGTGTGATAGTTTACACATTCAGTTGGAACCCCTTTTTTGGGAATAGGCACAAATATGGATCTCTTCCAATCAGTTGGCCAAGTAGCTGTTTTCCAAACCTGTTGGCACAAACATGTTAACACCTCCAGTACTGCCTCTGTTTGTTGAAACATCTCTATTGGTATCCCATCAATTCCTGGAGCCTTGTGTTTCGCCAATTCTTTCAAGGCAGCTTCCACTTCGTCCTTCAACACCATTGGTTCCTCTTCATAGGCAACCTCTTGGAATTGTTGGTCATCTACCAATTCTTTCTTGCATAATGACTCTGTGTGTTCCTTCCATCTTCTTTTGATGTTTCCTGCATCATTTAATATCTTCCCTGTAGAATCTTTCACTACTGCCACTCGAGGCTTGAATTTTTTCTTCACTTCCTGAAGCTTGAGAAACACAGAATGTGTCTTCCTTTTTGGTTTTCTGCCTCAAGCTCCTTGCACATGTCATTATAATATTTGTTTTTGTCTTCTCCAGCTGCCTTCTGAAGTCTTCTGTTTAGTTCCTTAACTTCCTTTTGCTTTAGCTGCTGGGCATTCAAGGGCAAGTTCTGGCATCTCTTTTGACATGTAATTTGGTCTTTTCTTTTTTTCTTGTCTTTTTAAGAACTTTTTGCTTCCTTCTTGAATGATATCTTTTATGTCATGCCACAACTCTTCTGGTCTCCTATCATTTGTGTCTAATGCATTAAACCTATTTTTGAGGTGGTCTCTGAACTCAGGTGGGATATACTCAAGGTCATACTGTGGCACTCATATACTTGTTCTAATTTTCTTCAGCTTCAGTTTGAACTTGCATATGAGAAGTTGATGGTCTGATCCACAGTCAGCACCCGGTCTTGTTTTGACATTTTGTATAGAGCTTGTCCATCGTCTCTTTCCACATATGTAGTCAATTTGATTCCTGTATGTTCCATCTGGTGAAGTCCATGTGTATAGTCTCCATTTATGTTGGTGAAAAAATGTATTTGCAATTAAAAGGTCATTGGTCTAACAGAATTCTATCATGCAATCTCCAGCTTCGTTTCTGTCACCAAGACCATATTTTCCAACTACTGAGCCTTCTTCTTTGTTTCCAACCTTTGCATTCCAGTCACCAGTGATTATCAGTATGTCTTGATTGCATGTTTGATCTATTTCAGACTGCAGAAGCTGATAGAAGTCTTCCCTTTCTTCACTTGTGGCCTTAGTGGTAGGTGCATAAATTTGAATAATAGTCATATTAACTGGCCTTCCTTGTAGGTGTATGGATATTATTGTATCTCTGACAACATTGTATTTCATGACAGATCTTGAAATGTCTTTTTTGATGATGAATGCAACCCCATTTCTCTTTAGTTTATCATTCCCAGCATAGTAGACCATATGATTGTCTGACTAAAAATGGCCTATGCCGGTCCATTTGAGCTCACTGATGCCTAGAATGTCAATGTTTATGCACTCCATTTCTCTTTTAACGGATTTCTAATTTTCCTAGATTCATACTATGTACATTCCATGTTCCAATTATTAATGGATGTTTACAGTTGTTTCTCCTCATTTTGAGTCATGCCACATCAGCAAGTGGAGGTCCTTGGGGCTTTATTCCATTTCAGTCATCCCAGTAGACTCTACTTTGAGGAGGCAACTCTTCCCCAGTAGTCTTTTGAGTGCCTTCCAACCTGGGGGGCTCATTTTCCGGCACTCTATCTGACAGTGTTTCTTTGCTATTCATAGGGTTTTCAATGGCTAGTTGTTTTGGGAGTGTTTCACCAGGTCCTACTTCCTAATCTGTCTTAGTCTGAAAGCTCAGCTGAAAACCTGTCCACCATGGGTAACCTTGCTCATATCTGAGGTACCAGTGGCAGAGCTCTCAGCCTCATCGCAACACACAATCCCCCATAATGCGGCAAACTGACAGACGTGTGGGGGCAATAACTTCTTAGATCTACTTAAATTATTGACTTTTAATGGCTAAACTATAAATTTTTTTTCATATAATTCAGGGCACTCAAATCTTAATGGACCCAATGAGTCATATATACCAATAGCTCCTTCAATCACTAACAAACATATACCTTATAAGTTTCAAAAGTATAAATATAATAAAACTCACCACATTGCATCACATATGCTTCAACCCCATACAGACAAATGCATGTGGAACTCTCCTTTGACTCTCTAGGAAGAATAATGCATTGCCCAGGACAACATCTATTTGGATTTGGATATTTTGATACAATGTTTAGTGGCCTATATTCAACTTTTGTCCAGAAAGAGTTTTTCTGTGTTCCTATTTTTCTTATTATCTTTGTTTTTCCTCTGGCCTTTCTATAATTTCATAAGCCTTTTGCTTTGAATTTGGCATCATCAGCCAATTCACTTAAGCTGTATTTCTTGAACACCTAATATGTGCCAGGGGCTGGGATTTAGCTCAGTTGGTAGAGCGCTGCGCTGCAGCCTCTGAGGTCCTGAGTTCAATTCCCAGCACTGCAAAAATGGGAGAAGGACCTGGCAATCCACTCTCAAGGCAATCCTGAAACAGCCATTGGAAACCCTATGAGGGTCGCTATGAGTTGGATACCTACTCGACAGCACCTAACAACAACAACAATATGTGCTAAGCATTGTGCTAGATATAAGAGATTCAATGGTGGGCCACATGAACTCAGTCCTGTCATTCCTGTCCTTCCAGAGCTTACAGTCTATTTCAGGGCTCCTTAAACTATAGCACATGAGCCAAATCCAGTGTTTTTGTACATCCTACAAGCTAAGAATTTTTTTTAATGTTTGGAAATGCAATGAAAATGGGAAGAATAAAATTTAATGGCACATCCAAAATATATGAAACTCATATTTTAGTGTTCATACACAAAGTTTTGTTAGGACAGAGCCACCTGAATTCATTTAGGTATTGTCTATGGATGGTTTTCTACTACAGCAGTAGAGTTGAATAATGGCAACAAAACCCATACGGAATATACCTAAAACATTTACTATCTGTCTCTTTATAGGAAACATCTGCAGATTCCTGATCTCTCTATTGCACAAGAAGTCCATTAATAGAAATCTGTAGTGGTGCCAGATGCTGTGGTACATACGTGTGATCCCAGCAGCACGAGAAACTGGGGCAGGAGGATCACTAGTTTGAGGCTGGAGAAATCTATGATTGATGCAGGTGAGGATCCAGCAATGATTTGGAGGAGATAAAACAGACACATAGATAGGAAGAAACAAATGAAAAATAACTAATCATAGCTTATTGAAACCTGGCTTGACGGCACCTAACAACAACAACATTGCAAGTGGTACAAAAGGGGGAAAATGAGTCCAGGATAGAGAATGACAGGATCATTTGTGTAGCAATGTGGTCAGAGAGTTAGAGAGTGACCGCAGAGGTACATGAATTTAAGCTGAGGTCAGAAGGGAGAGAAACATGCAGGCATGCCAAGAAAGTGGCTGATTCTGTTCCAGGCAGTGGAAACAGAAGTGGGTGCTAGTACAGGTGCTTCTGTGGGAAAAGTCTTAGTGTGTTGGAGGGACTGAGAAACGGTGACAGAGGGCTCTCCTTCAGAAGTTGCCCTTTACAGAGTTACTTTCTCCCTCTTTGCCCTCTGCAAGGTTACTTTCCTTCCCTTTCCCTAGAGTTCTAACTTCTGAAGAGAAGCTACACCTAAATCATTGAGATGTAGCTGGGTGTGGTGGTGCACACCTGTAATCCCAGTGACTTAGGAGGCAGAAGCAGGAGGATTGCAAGTTTGAGACCAGAGGCAGTCTGTGTAAATTAGGGAGACCCTGTCTCAAAAAGTAAAAACAATGGGCTGGGGGTGCAGCTCAGTGGTACAGCACTTGCAAAGCATGCAAG
The DNA here is from genome assembly GCA_007922755.1 of Pedetes capensis. Taxonomy (NCBI): domain Eukaryota; kingdom Metazoa; phylum Chordata; class Mammalia; order Rodentia; family Pedetidae; genus Pedetes; species Pedetes capensis. The sequence goes on from VMDO01002278.1 coordinate 139,253, forward strand.
TGCAAGGCCCTGGGTTCAACTCCCAGTACCACACACAAAATAATAATAATAATAATAATAATAATAATAATAGTAATAGTAATAATAATAATTGAGATTTTGTTGTTGTTATTGTTGTTGTCAGATGCCATCCAGTCAGGTCTGACTCAGAGTGACCCCCATCAGGTTTTCAATGGCTGATTGTTTTGGGTTTGTTTTCAGGAGTGGACTGCCACATCCTTTTCCCATTTTTGTGGTGCTGGGGATCAAACCTGGGTCCTCATAGGGTGTAGAACAAGCACTCTATCTAGGATTTTCAATGGCAGATTGTTTCAGGGCTGCCAGGTCTTTCTCCCTAGCCAGCAGCAGCCAGGATTCCCAGGGAATCTCCCATCCAAAGACTAACTAGGCCCAACTCTCCTTAGCTTCTGAGATCAGATGGGATCATATGCCAGGGTGTTATGGCTGCAGACCATTGAGATGTTAAGGGCTAAATGATCTTGATTTAGATTTTCAGAACCCAAACATCTGGGAACCTTCAGATAACATCAGAATATGTAATGCCCCTTCTTATTTTTTAGCTCCGTGCCTCAATTTAACACAAAGCCTAGAAATTGCTGTGAAATTTAGCTTTCAGAAAAAAAAATGTTTGTAAGTAGTCCCATGATGTTCTGGAGAGAGAGAGAGAAATAGAGGTAAAGGAGAGAGAGGAAGATTAATTTCCACTCTTGATGGCCAAGACTCCTCTCAGCACATAGTCTTTCTGCTCATTATTCCCCAATCCTTTCCCTCCCTATAAAAGTCCTTTGTGCACCTGAGTTCTGCAAAGATAGGGCTCTGAGGCAATCCCACCCCTCTTCCATCTTCTGAGGATGCCTTCCCTTGAATAAAACAGATTTCCTTCCCACAACTTGTCCCCCAAGTTTTGGCTTTTAAATGGAGAGCAGCTGGGGCTGGGTCCAGTAACAGAACAACCACAACTGGAGGGGCATGAGGGACAGGCTGGCACACAGCTACATGGGAAACCAGCAAGCAGGCTTAAGCAAGGGAGTGACATGGCCTGGGCTGCATTGGTCAAAGATAACTTCAGCTGCCCTCTGGAAAATGGAACCACATGCGAAAAAACCAAGAAAGATATTTATAAAATTATGGTCTCACCTCTTCCCCAAGGCCCTGTGTTTGTCATCTGTCCATTGCTGTGATAAAATACCTAAAATGAGCAACTGACAGAGAGGAAAGGCTGATCTTGGCTCAGGATTTCAGAAGTTCCAGTTCTTGGTCACATGGGCCTGTCATTTTGGGCCTGTGGTGAGGCAGGACATCATAGCAGGAGCACACAGCAGCGCAGAACTCTTCACTTTATGGCAGCTGGGAAGTGAAAGAGAGGAAGAGGCCAGGATCCCAGTACCTGCTTCCAGAGCATACTCCAGCTATATAACTTGCTTCCACTAGGGTGCCACCTCCTCAAGGCTCCACCACCTCTCAGTAATGCCACAGAGAGACCACCACGCCTTTAGCTTGGACATTTGGGGGACATTTGAGATCCAAACCAATGCAGACTCCTTCCATCCTTCTCTCAGTGAAATATAGTATGATTGACTCCAATAAGCCAGTCACAATTTTACAATGGTTTGCAGTTATTCTTTTAAAAGCCAGTTATCAATGAAGTTTAGACATGTAGAACAGTAAGTGATAAAACTTCTGAAGAGGGTACCAGGTTTTACTCTAATCAGAACTCCTTAAAGAATATTTCCTTGCTAAAAATAGTTTCAACCATGGTGCAACAGAATATAGACAGTGTCATTAGATACCATAATTGATGGCTGCCATTCTTACCTGCTGGTTGAGAAATATATCACTGCTCTGGAATAGATAAACTTTTGTCCCTCGCAAAACAACCTGATAGACCATATATTGGGAAGGAAGATGAGGACCAGAGGTCAGCACTGATCTAAGCATCAATGCACAAGAAGCTAACAGAAATCTGTAGTTGTGCTGGATGCTGTGGTACATGCCTGTGATCCCAGCTATATGGGAAGCTGAGGCAGGAGAATCACTAGTTTGAAGCTGGAGAAATATGTAGTTGATGCAATCAAGGATCCAGAAATGGTTTGTAGGGAATAAGACAGAGACTGGGAAACATGGCTGTAGAGACTGGTAGGAAATTTTTGGAGGATTAGCTTTAGAACTAAGAACTCTCATGTCTATTTTTTCTAAGCTTTTAGAACATCTTTTACTTTTCCTTATTTATTTATTTGCAATACTGTCATATGAAAAATTTCCATTTTCTCAAACCTTTGGTGAAAATTTTATGTAAGTATACACTTTGGTTGGTAACTCTCTGGAAATAATTGGAGTATTGTCTCACAGAGTATAAAATGGTACAGTAAAGAGATTGCCTTTAGAAGGTGGTCAGATGATTTAGAAAATGAAGTAGTTTGGTGGAAGCAGAAATTCAGTGCTGAGTTGGTCACAAAAAAACAAATTGCCAAGAAATATATGAATCCTAAGAAAGACCAAGCTGCTCAATCACTCGTGACATGGATTTTGAGACATTTTATTTGACAGGTTAAGGACAGCATGGCTAGGCTAGCTGAGGTGCACATGCCTGCAATCCCTGTGATCTGGGGGGCTGAGGTAGGAGGATTGCGAGTTTGAGGCATAACTTAGCAAGACCCTGTATCAAGATAAAAAATAAAAAAGGGATTGGAGGTGCAGATCAGTGGTAGAGCATTTGCAAAGTATGTGTGAGGCCCTGGATTCAGTCTCCCAGTAACTTCCTCCCTCCAAAAAGACAGTGTGGCTCCAGCTAACATGTGGGTTATATATCATTTTGATTCATCTTCATATCATAATTTATAATTTACAAAAGGTCAAGTCATGTTGTGTTCATCTCAGAGACCAGGAAGAGCAACAGAAAGAGGTTAAGAGACGTTCAAGGTCATGGACATTGGCAGGGATAGGATCCCTGTGGTTCCTTTGACCACAAGGGCCTGTACTTGTGGCTGTTTTGTGGATGAAAGCCAAGTTCAAAGAAAATCAGAAAAGAACAAAAGTAAAGGTTTATGGAAAAGCATAAGCCAGCATTTATAGGAAGCATTTACTTCTTTATGTGAATGTTGGATTTCCCTAAAGCTCTATTTTTGAGAAAAAAAAAATACATGGACCACATTTTGCCAAGCCTTTCTCAGGAAACACTGTCCCATTGATATGTTTTTGGGAGTCAGATGGCAACTCAGAAAGTGTGATGCTGTCAGGAGCCAAAGCTTCCATGTTTCCATACTATCTCTTCATCTTCCCAGTACCCAGTGAAAAGGTATAATCAAAACCAGAATGGAAGTAGGCTGTTTTTAAAATAAAATTCCTGGTCCATCACAAAATTCTGGAAAGGTCTTTTTCTCCTTCCTCTATTTCCTAGTGAACCCCTGAAGTAGGTTCCTAGTAGAGATGAAGAAGGCAATCAGGGCACAAAGCCCTCTTTTCATGGGTCAGTAAAAATGTGAGGCAATGTGTGAATGAGAAATTATCCTGGGTTTCTTCATCTTACCTTTCTCCAGTTCACCAATGTCAAAAGAATTTTCCTCTTCCTCCTCTTTCAGCTTGCAAAAATGAATGAGAAAACTGTTTGCAAAGCATGCTGAGTCTCTTGACAAGAAGTATCATCTGAATATAAAAGCGAAAGTGTCAGACAACTCTTTCCTTTGGCAAAGAAAGTCACAGACTAGGAAGAAAGTTGTACAATATACCTAAACACTTTGAAGTCAAAGCCATGTACAAATGATTAAGTGGCATTTTTTTTTTAGGTCAAGAGAAACTGTAGAGCCTATGATTCTCACTAAACAATAATAACCACCACCAGTCCTTGTAAAGTGATTAATAGCTTGCAAAACACTTTCGGATTCATGGCCTCATTTCTTATAAGTGACACGTGCACATGAAGCAGAAGCATTATGAAGTGGTGGCTATATTTATATCACTTGAGAGGAAGAGAACTCAACAGTCAAGAAGGGTAAGTTTTACGAAAAGTCCCTCAACGTTTAGGAATAAGGAACTGAGTCCAGATCTTATGATGCCAAAGCCCATGCTATTTCCACTATATGGGACCTTCTTCAGAGAACTGAATATTGCCCTCACCCCCAACTTCCTGTTTCATCACTTCTTCAGTGAGGATCAACATTTTAGATCATGGAATCAGTCACCTACTCAAGTCTCCTACTGGGACAGGAGGTAGCTACTCCTTTTTTTTTTTTTTTTAACTTTTTTTATTAGAAATTTTTAATGTACAACTTAATGGGTCTCATTATGACATTTCCATATATACATTTCATTGTACACTGCTCATGTAACTTCCCCCTGACCCTCTCATGACCCTTCTCCCCTGTCCCTACCCTTCCCACCAATGGTCTTTCTACTTGCATGTCTTTTTTGTGAGAATATTTATCTATATATGTGCATCCCAGTTTTTATGTAAGTCCGAAACTTTTTCTATACTTATCTACCTTTTTACATTCTCAGCAGTGTTACATGAGTGATCTTAAGGCAATTTAAGTCTGGTCTCCTGGACACATAAGATTCCTTCTCTTCAAGGCTTCTGAATAAAGTAAATTTGATTTTAAGTCACCAAGGAAATTTAAATTTTATTTTATTTTTGTGGTACTGGAGGTTGAGCCCAGGGCCTCACCCATGGTAGGCAAGTACTCTACCATTGAGACAGACCCTTAGCCCCTTTTTAATTTTTTTTAACTTTGAGACAGAGCCTCACTAAGTTACACAGGCTACCTCTAGCCTCAAGCTTGTGATCCTTCTGCCTCAGTCTCCCAAGTTGCTGGGATTACAGGCATGCATCACTGCACCTAGAAAATTACCTGTTTTTTGTGTGTGTGTATGTGGTACTGTTACCACTAGTTCAGCAGAGGGATGCAGCTCCACATAGACCTCCTGGGAATACTAGGTGCTGCTGGCTAGGGAGAAGGATCTGGCAGCCCACTCCTGAAACAATCAGCCATTGAAAATCCTACATAGGGTCTCTATGAGTTGGACCCAACTCGATGGCACCTAATAACAACAACAAGATATAAAGAGGTTTTTGGGGTGATTCTGATCCTTAACAAGGCAATTGGGAACAAATGTAACTATGTTTCTGAGGCTTTTGATACAATTTGGTTAAGGTAATCTCAATATGTAATTTGCTCTTTCAACTTTTCCTGATGATTGAGGATGCCAGGAGGAATGGAGATAATAGGTTATGTCTAATGCCTATGAGAGGCTGGGATTTAGTTGGTAGAGGCTGCTCTGCAGTCTCTGAGATTCCAGATTCGATTCCCAGCACCACAAAAATGGGAGAAGGACATGGCATTCCACTCCCGAGGCAATTATGAAACAATCAGCCATTGAAAACCCTATAAGGGTCGCGATGAGTCGGACACAACTCTATGGCACCTAACAACAACAACAAAACAATGCCTAAGAGACTTCCTGGATTATTTTAGAGATAAAAGTGGCCCCATTGTTTTTTTGGATAGATTTTGGGAGCCCAAAGTGAGGAATACTTTCTTTTAATAGAACTTTGACAACTTCTTGTGCCTTTTCACTTTGGTAGGATAAGCCTTTATTCACTCTGAAAAGGTATTGACAAATACTAAAAGATATTTGCATCCTTGACAGGAGGCATCTGAGTGAAATCCAATCACTGATCTTCTCCTGGGAATGTTCCTTCTTTTGTATAGAGTTAAGGCAGTAGCTTGATTCCACAGTCTGGGTTATTATGGACACTTTCCTAGAGCTTGATACCCATTGGGATACTTAGTTTAATTTAGTAGGGTCCCCTTTAAATGGGCTCAAAGATAAGAGCAAGTAGGGCTGGAACTTTAAGATGCCACTGGTGTGGCTGGAGACCACTGGAAATTGCCAGCCTTTTGAGCACTTTGTTTACCAGTGTCCTTTGAAGTAGATTTTTATAATTTGCATAATCTTTAGAGCTTATTTGGGATCTTAGTCCAATGCCTCCTGTTTTGTATTACTGATTCCATATTTGGTTTTACTTTCCTGCTGAGTATCAGACCACATAGGATGCCAAGAATGAACATTTTTATTATTGTTTTTAAGGTCAGTCAGGTCTCCTTAGGGTTGCTTTGGGATCCATGAGGATCCTGTTTGTCCCTCAGTCTTTCCTCTACCAGATGTGCCATCTGCTGGGATGAGTCAGGGTCCTGCTCACCGTGTGACTTCTTTTGGAAGCTTTAGGGGAACACTGCCCTCTGTAATAATTGTCTTCTTTGAAGAATGCACACTGGTCAGGGCCAATCTCTGAGGTGTCTATGGCCTCTCTGATGGGAGTTGTAGGGGTGTTTTCAGGGGCCCCACTGTTTCATGGATTCTGGCCAACCTCAGGTGAGGGTGAAAATATTGGCTGTTCTCTTAGCCCCGTAATACTGATTCGCTTTGGCTTCCAAATTTTGGTTGTTGAATACCCAGAAGGCCAGTAATACTAGCCTTAAGGAGTAATGGATTTTAATTTTCAGCCTTGACGTAACATTTAGCTACAGTTTACACATACAGCACTGTTAGTTTTTAGATGTATGTTCCAGTCATACATACATGATGTTAAACATTTTGTAATAACTTAAGATGATAACTATTCACTTAAATAGAATCATAAAATGATCTCTAAAGACTTTAAAATCTATGTAAATCTTGACTTAAGACTCAGTTTCATAAGTAGTTGAAAACTTGACAAAAATCAATAGAATGTGCCACCATCTTGACAACACATAAAATCCTTGTCATTTGAATCCAGGTTTTTGTAACTGTTACTAAAGGCAGATAAATAATTTAAGAAAGCCTTGTAGCTTTAGATATAGAACCTTTAACGATAGCCAATTTAATTTCATACATTTCCATCATTTTATGAGCCTCTTTGTAAAACATTCTAACTTTTTATATTTCTGTCTTTTTATTTAATACATTCATAGGAGGGGAAGTCTGATTTGGGTCTTTGTCTCCCATTTTCCTTTGCTATTGAGTCTCCCTGATTGATCATGGTAGGAGACTCCTTGGGCTACTGAGGTTGTAAGGTTAAACAAGTTTTAATTGTATGTCCCTGATATAGTTTGGGATTTTTTTAAGGCCATGAAGAGCCTTTAGACATGGACTACCTTTGACCATCTTTTGTAATGAACTCCCCTATAAAGAAAGCCTCTCTCCTGGGATCAACTGGAGAGTTGCACCTACTGAGATTAAAGAAATCTCTTCCCAGTAAGGTGATAGGACATTTAAGCAGAACTAAGAAAACCTGGGAGATATATTAAGTTTCCAAAACCACATATTAAAAGTTTCGTCAACTTGGCTCTTGATTTGGAACAGCTATTGTTCCAATGGGCTGTCCCTGGTCTTTTGGGTGAATTTTGCCCTATAAGCATGAGCAGCTTCCCAAATTCATCCTTTTTTCTTTAGAAGTATAGCAGTTGGGCAGGATTATATGCGAATCAGTCCTAGTTAGGTCAAAGGAAATGTCCAGGGAATGAAACTCGTCAATAAACTTTTATGGATCCCCTGAAAAATGTCCCAATTTCTATTTGCATTAATCTTAGTCTGGTATTGAGAAAGGCACATGTACTCTTAAGATTCCTTCACCATTTGCTACTTCTCAAAGGTGCTGGGTTAAGATCATTTAGATGATAAGAAATACCAGTCCTGGTTACTCCTGCTGGGTTAAGCTGTTCTATTGAAAGAGCTTTTAAAGATGCCCTGGGATATGGGCTGTAGGCATTGCCTTGGGGTTCAGACTGATTCTAAAGGATCTTCCTCATACACCAGAGATACATGAGCATAGCAAACTTTGCAGTTTCCTCACAGCTCTAGGTTCTGACACAATGACATGAATACCTGAATGTAAAGGACTTCAGGCCATTACCTTCCTTTTTTCAGTACTGATCTAATGATAGTGTAATATTTAGAGTTCCGTTTAGAGGCCAATTTTCTCCTTTTTTAGTCAATATAAGGGCCAGATCTCTTAAAATGACCTATTATTTAAAATGTAGCCTAAGAGTGAATCATTAGGAATAGAAGTTTGGTCAGCCATGGTCACATTCTTTTGTCCACTTGTGTATCTAATGAAAGAAGGAAGTAAGAAATGGAGCAAAGATAATTCCTAGATCCCCATTTCTGAGTTCTAGTGCCAAAACACATAACAAATACAATCCCTGGATCCTCTTTGTGAATTCCAGTGCCAAAAGTATAGGCCCTTATCTTGTCCTATCCCATATGGCAAATGACCAGGTGAATGAGCATCCTCAAAAACCCTAACTTGACTTCTCCTCTGTAGGCTTCCCTAGAGTACCCTTTTCATTGAGAACACACTTTCTTATGCCCTCCCTTAATACCTAGATCCCCGTTTCTGAGTTCCAGTGTGACAGACAAGATTAGATATACAAGTCGTTGAGCTTTGGAGCTTTTCATGGAATGAGCACTCATGGAATCATAAAGTACCTGCTTTAGTTTTTGAATTTTATAGTTTAAGATGGTGTCCTAAAGGGAAAGCAATCTTTTCAGGATTACCTATGTTCTAAAAGGAAGCAACTTCTCTTAGATCTATTTGCAACCTGAAAGATGGCTGGTCTTTCAGGTTTATTCACTCCAAGAATCTGTGAGGTGTGGATTAGAAGAAGGGGATGATCCCTTGAGACTACCAAGGGAGTGGTAATGTCCTGAGGCAGGTGAGGGAAGTTGCTTATCTTAGAATCCTAAGAATCTGCATTCATTTACTTCAAGGTAAAAGTTTAATGGTTCTGGCTCTAGTGGGAGAAGAAACAATTTAGCAATTAAATCCATAATTCCAGTAGCTGTTTTTTTTTTTTTTTCTCTGAGAGATAAGTCTGTTGTCTGGCTTTACATCAGTACATTAAAATTTGATCTTAGAAAACCTTTTAAACAACCTTTTAAGATTAGAGTCAATTTAATTATATTTATTAATTAAAAGTAAGTTTCAGCTAGGTACAGTGGCTCCTGCTTGTAATCCCAGCAACGTGGGGGTTGGGGACAGGAGGATCACAGGTTTGAGGCCAGAGGCAGCCTGCATAACCCAGTGAGACCCTGACTCAGGATAAAAAATTTTAAAAATGTCGGGCGTGGTGGTGCATGCCTGTAATCCCAGAGGCTCGGGAGGTGGAAGCAGGAGAATTGCAAGTTTGAGACCAGACGAAGTCTGTGTAATTTAGCAAGACCCTGTCTCAAAAAGTAAAAAAATGGGCTGGGGGTGCAGCTCAGTGGTCCAGCACTTGCAGAGCATGCAGGCGTGAGGCCCTGGGTTCAACCACCAGTACCGCAAAAAAAAAAAAAAATAAAAATAAATAAATAAATAAATAAATAAATAAAATAAAAAATAAAAAATATACTGGTGGGTCCAGCCCAGTGGCGGAGTACTTAAAAAATATGTGCAAGCCCCTGGATTTAACCTTCGAGTACTGTTAAAAAAATAAGTAAGTTTCATTTTTCATAAACCTTCTTGCAATATACTCAACTATCTGCAATATGTTTTACTTTCTGATTCACCTAAGAGCATTTCTTTCTCATTAAACCTTCCCCCCCCCAAAACAAAACAAAACAAAGCTCTATACTTAGACCTTTTATATTCCTGTCTCTTACTTGATTGTTTCCCTTTGCCTTATTTCCTTATATAAATGCTGAATTTAGAAAGGCCTTTTCCATTCTTAACAAACAAAAGTAACTCTTCCCATATTTAATGATATTCCAGGAAACTTTGTTTGAAGCAGAAAACATGGATATTGTTTCTTAAACATTTGGCCATTATGAATAAAAACAGGTAAAATAAAAACAGGTAAAAACAGGTAAATAGTACTAACTCAGAAACTTAAGACTCATCAGTTGAGAGGAATTTTAGACCAATTTAGTAGTTTTAATTTATGTAAGCACTCACTTGTCTATGTGTCAATTTAAGTAAACATCTCTGTTAAACCTTAGTTATTACAACAAATACGATAAAACAAATTTATTGATTTAAAGAGAGAGCTGATG
>VMDO01002278.1:149363-173403 GCA_007922755.1 Pedetes capensis
TTTTTTTTTTTTTTTTTTTTTTTTTTTTTTTTTTTTTTTTTTTTTTTTTTTTTTTTTTTTTTTTTTTTTTTTTTTTTTTTTTTTTTTTTTTTTTTTTTAGTTTCAAGTCAGTTTGACAATTAACTCTTGAGTGTCTGCATCTTTTAGTTTGGTCTGGCTTGAGGTAAGTCAATAGCCAGACTAACAGGCAAAATGGCATACAACCAATTAAACATAAACTAATTAGAAAGTAAAAGAACATATAATAGTTACATTAAGTCAGAGTACACTTCAGTTGTCTAGGCCAAACTGACATCATGCAGACAATGTGCAAACATAAGTACCTGTAGACAATATATTTATATATAAATGGAAAAAGAAACCAAAATCTTGTATTATTGGTTACTTCCTTAAATCTTAAATTGGTATTTTAATGGTGTGGCTTGTTTTATAATTACAATTCAAAGACAAAGCTTAACTGGAAATTTATGATGGGCTTCTAAGTATCTACTCAGTGAAAACAAAAAGGTCAAAAAGTGAGACTTATTTCAGAGACTTAAGCTAATTATCTTTCCCTAATTTAAAGCTTGGGGCTGGGATTTAGCTTAGTGGGTAGAGCACTGTGCTGCAGTCTCTGAGGTCCCAAGTTCAATTTCCAGCACCACAAAAATGGGAGAAGGACGAGGTAATCCACTCCCAAGGCAATCCCAAAACAGTCAGCCATTGAAAACCCTAGGAGGCTCGCTATGAGTCAGATACCGACTCACCAACTCAACAGCACCTAACAACAACAAACAACAACAATTTAAAGCTTATCAACCAAGAGGAAGATTCCCCTACTAATGAAAGTTTTTCTTTGTAATTTTTACTTTTAAGCTGATTTCTTTCCACTTTCTAATTTCCAAGTATTTTTCCATTGCAAAATAGATCTAATTGTAGGATGATATAATAAAGAATACACTTAAAGGCTAATTTCTGCACCACTTAGCTTATACTGCTACAAGGCCAAGTTTGCAGAAAAAGATTCAATTTATTCCAAATTTCACCCAGATATATCCCAAAAGTGGACTCTTAGAAATCGATATTTGAATTTTTGTGAAAGAGAGGACAACCTGTCCAGGGAGACAAGCATCCCTGTCTTTACCCAGGTAATCTAAGGGAGGTACTCCTTTGGGGGATCCTTGCTGGAGACCTCAGCTTTTATGGATGTTTGGAGCATTCTCCATCAGTCTGAGAACTTGGTACAGATGGCTTGCCCACATCTATGCTTCCTTTCTTGAGTATTTCAGCATCCCATATACAAGAGACAGTAAGAAATTGAACATGGCCAGGAAAGACAAACTAGGGGTTTTATTGAGTTTTATGTATGTTACATCAAGCAGAATTTGGATGCTAACTTCTCTGACCTTCATAACAACCCCCCAAAAAAAATGAACAGAAAGAATGCCAGATAAGGTCTAGGATATTTCAAAGGCAGGGAGGGGCAGGGCTTAGTTTTCCTACTAGCAGAAATAGTTTAAAGAAGAGGCATGGCCTGGTTCACACAGCAGGAGAGCCTAAATTCCTGAGTTAACCCTGGACAATGCTGGTAGGTGGGAAGGATGATGAAGTTAAACTGTTAGTTCCCGTTTACATCTGACCTCATGGCTATTGGATAAGGTATCATGAGGGAAAGGAAGTTAAGGAAACTTATATCCCCTAAAAGTAGGGTTGGAGTTATGGCCATGGTTGAGCAGAGAGGGTACAAAATGAAAAGGCCAAAGTAGGAGTGAAAGGGCCTCCTGGAAAGTTATGGAGGGAAGTAAAAGTTTTGTGAGAGTCTCCTGCCTATCGTGTCTGTGGCACTCAGGCAGGGAAGAGAACAGACAGAGTTTTCGAAGCTTACTAACGCCAAACAGTGTCTGCTTGTTGGTGGCAGGCAAGCCTAAACCCTGGGTTCCCAGAAGTCTTAGTCTTGGATATAAACAGGAATATATGAACAAGAATACCAAAAAAGAAAGGGCTTAGGGGAATTTGGGAGATGTGAGTGGAACAAGATAAGAAACTCTATCTCCTTAAAAGCTGAACATTTAAGCAAGCAGTAGGCAAAGTTTAAGGAAATGGTCATTTCATAGTGTCTAATGGATCTGGACCAAAGAGAAGAGGAAAATCTAGGTCAAAGTGGAATAGGAAGAAAAGAAGCTCACCCCCCCCACACACCCAGGGTAATGGGGCTTGAAAGCTGAGAAAATGAGGCTTTTGGATTGTGCAGAAGTGTAGCACTTGCCATCAGTCCACAATTTTCCCAGATTTCCAGGCCAGAATTCCCAAGAAAAAGAGTAGAGATTATAAAGCTGGAAATAAAGCAAAGAAACAGACATGTTTCAACACTTAAAAGGACTTATCACCTTTCCTTCAACTCTTGGATCCCGGATGAGCTCCCCAAAATCTCACCAGTGGTTTTGTAGAGGGATGCTGCTCCATGTGGCAGCTCCATGTGGCTCCATACGGCTGCCTAGCCTGAGGAGTTCCCCTAGTTGAGACCTCTACTCAGGTTAAGTCAGATGCTTGATTCATCACAGAATTTGAAGCCCAGTAAGAGGGTGAAACAAAGTTATAGAATGTATTAAGTACATACTTTAGATTACATGTGGACATTCAGATAGGTGGGGGGGTAGGTATCTGAGACACAAATGTGGGCATCCCAAGATTGCAAGGAAGAAAAGAAGATTATGAGCATGTGTTCCTTCTAGTTTTGTTTAATCTAGGGCATGCTCTGTGTGATGTCAGTCCTGGGTTCCCAGCTCTGGGAGCCTGGTGTGATGTAAGCCTCAAGCTCCACTTAGAAAGGCCCCTGTCATGGACTATAGAGGTGCCAATAAGTTCAAAAGAAGAAGTTGCATTGTTTAAGATTTTCTGTTGGAGGAACTTCCCTTTAGTAAAATGAGATTATTGGGTACATTGTATGGGTTTAATGAAAGAGTCATGAGGGAGTTGTCTGGGCATGTCTCAAAGAAGCACAGAATTACAGAGGAGAAAGCAAGGTCAGACTCAAAGGTTGCATACATTTTGACCCCAAGCATGGCCAGCATAAAAAAATTATCCCAAATGAAATGACTTAATAATTAAAAGCACTGACCCTATGATGGTATTTTCAGGTGAACTCCAAGGCCTCTGTACACACTCTCTGTACTTGTCCTACTTGGTATCTACTTGGTCATGTCTTGGCTGCTGTGCTATGTTGGGATCATTTAGAGCAGAAGCACCTCCAGGTATGCATCTTTGTCTCATAGTTCTGTAGATCAAAAATCTTCAGGGTTTCACAAGTCCCATACCAAGATGTCAGCAGAGCTACCTTCCTTACCAAAGGCTTTGGGGGAGAATCCACTTCCAGGCCTAAGTAGGGTGTTGCAGATCCAGCTTTCCTTGCTGCCTATTGCCTCAAGATCATTCTTAGCATCCAAGGCCACCTGTATTCCCTGGATTGTGGCCCCTTTCTCCATCCTCAAATCAGCATGGTGGTTGAGTCTTTCCCATGTTCTGTATGTTCTCTGTCTCCCTATCCTCCCCTCTGCCACATTCACCTTGCTGCTGCTTCTCCCACATCTCTCTGACTCTGGATGGAGACATTTCTCTGCTTTTGGGGTTCATGTGATTAGATTGAGTTCACCAAATAATCCTGGATCATCTTCCTGTCTTTAAAATCTGTAAGTGTCATTATCTGCAAAATCCTTTTTGCTGCATAATTAAATATTTAGAGGATCCACGGAGTAGGTGTGGATATCTTTGGGATGGGTGATATTATTTTGGCTTCCCACAGAGATAAAGGGGAAGAGGTCAGCTTTTTAGAACATATTATTTCTTTTAATATGGCCAGTGATAATGAATCACCAGAAGTTTAGAGATGTTAAGAAACTTAACCCAAGTAAAATATGACTAAAACTTGGCAGTGTTGAATCTGAATACAACTATCACAACTCAAAGACAAATACAACATTAGACCTAGAAGAAGTCTTAGGAATTATCTGAACATAAATTCTCTCTGAGTCCATAGATTTGGAGTCCTTGGGTCTGTCAAGGAATGGGAAAGCCAGAAGAAATTCAAAACAAGGGTGGGTATATATAAAAACATGCCTGTACCTTTTCTTTTCTCTTTTCTTTTCTCCTCTCTCTCTCTCTCTCTCTCTCTCTCTCTCTCTCTCTCTCTCTCTCTCTTTGGTTTCTTTCCTTCTTCCCATGGTTTTCATAATAACCTCAGTGGGCTACTGCACAAAAATGCACATGAAAGTCCCATGTTTCATTGATTAAATTTCTTCTAACATCTCCAACAACCAATTTTGTTGTTGCTGTGACAGACATGCTTTGACTTGAACATGAACTTAAAGAATTTTCTTATCTGGGCGTGGGGGTGCACGCCTGTAATCCCAGCAGCTTGGGAGGCGGAGCCAGGAGGATCGCAAGTTTGAGACCAGAGGAAGTCTGCATAACTTAGCAAGACCCTGTCTCAGAAAGTAAAGAAAAAAATAAAAGGGCTGGGGGTGCAGCTCAGTGGTCCAGCACTTGCAAAGCATGCAGGAGTGAGGCCCCGGGATCAACCCCCAGTACCACAAAAAAAAAAAAAAAGAATTTTCTTTACAGATCTCCTTTACATTCACTAACATCTTCCTATTTCCATCTTAACTCAATTCTATTTTATCTATAACAATATAATCCTAGGGAAGAGTTAGTTCAGAGGTTCAAGTGAAGCTGCCTAGATATTAGCACCCCACCTAGGGCTTCTCCATCATTGTCTTTCATAAGTATTCATAAATACTGGGACCCTGGAGACAATTTGATATATGAGGGACATATAAGAAAAGGGAAAGTCTCTGTAGAATTTCTCTTTCAAAGTTCAGTAATTTTAACCTTCACCTCAACTCAGCCTTGTTCGCTAATTTTATTTGCAGTTAACTAGGTTTTCTGTACCAGCCTTCTGCAGTTCATTTCTTGTTTGCCTGTCTTTTTCTATTCTGCATTCTGACACCTACAAGGTCAGGCCTACTCTGTGCCTGGCACTGCACTTAATTCATATAACCAACAGAAGTTTTCTGCTTCTATGGAGCTTGTTACGGTTTGAATCTAAAATGCCCCCCATAGGTCATGTGTTTGAACGTTTGGCCCCCCAGGTAATGGTGCTGTGGAGGCTGTGGAACTCTGGGAGATGGGTCCTAGCTTTGTGGAAGTGGGTCGCTGGGGAGGGGACCTGAGAGGTTTCACGTGGTCAGTAAGCTCTCTTTCTGCTCCTAATTGCCAAGATGTGAGCTTGTGTGCCACAGGCCTGGGCTTCCCGCTCCACCTCCATACCTGCTCTGCTGCCATACCTGCCCCGAATCTAGGAATTGAAATCCTAAAACGATGAGCTCCAATAAATCACTCCTCCCTAAGTTTGTTTCTGTCAGGTATTTTGCCACAATGAACCACAAGCTGACCAACACAGAGCTTATAAGCTAACGTTTCAATATCTTTATTTTTGATAATAAAGAAATTGACCCAAATTGTCCACTAGAGATTTGAACCACACAATTTGTTCATCATGATGTTTTAATTAAGTAAAGTCCAAAACCTGAAACAGAAACATAGAGTCATTTTCTATGATAATCCAATTTTGGAAGCAGAGTGGAAAATATTTCAATGTAATGATCCTTATAATCAAATTTCAAAATAACTTTATTACTAAGAGAATAAAATTTTTTTAAAAGGTAGATTTTCTTTGATTTTTCTTTTAATGGAGGCAGATTAAAATGGACAATAAACATTGGAAGAAAATGCCCTCTGGGATACATTTGGAAGTAAGCAAAGTGGAAGCAAATGAAAATATCCATTCAAATAAAATTGTTAAACACTGGGTTTATGTTATTGTTGTCAGATGCTGTCAAGTTGAGTCCGACTCATAGAGACAACAGAATGATACACTGCCTGACACTGTGCCATGCCCAGCACTATGTCAGTGCTTCTCTACTGTTTATAGGATTTTCAATGGCCAATTGTTTCAGGGGGGCTGGGATTTAGCTCAGTGGGTAGAGCGCTGTGCTGCAGTCTCCGAGGCCCCGAGTTCAATTCCCAGCACTGCAAAAATGGGAGAAGGGCCTGGCAACCCACTCCCAAGGCAATCCCGAAGCACTCAGCCATTGAAAACCCTATGAGGGTCGCTATGAGTTGGATACTGACTCAACGGCACCTAACAACAAACAACAACAACAATTGTTTCAGGATTGCTTCGGGAGTGGGCTGCTAGGTCCTTCTCCCATTTTTGCCGTGCTGGGCATCAAACTAAAAACACTGTGTGACTTGGAGCATGCAACATAAAAGCTCTGAGCTTTGACTTTTCTCATCTGTAAAATCATCATGAAAAAATCCTCCTTACTATATTTTATACAGTAAATTAAAAAAATTAAGTTGTGAACACTTATAAGTATGGCATGAATACAAATATGTATACCATGGTAAAATGCCTTGAGAAACAATCGTAGGTTTTACAAATTTGTTAGATTATATTGTATTTTTATATAAAATATTAGTGAAAAGTTAACTGTGAAGGACTTAAGGTATATCATCATCCTTAGAAAGGAAGAAAGAAATTTTTTTTGTGTGTGTGTGGTACTGGGGGTTGAGCCCAGGGCCTCGTGCCTGCATGCTCTGCAAGTGCTGGACCACTGAGCTTCACCCCCAGCCCATTTTTTACTTTTTGAGACAGGGTCTCACTAAGTTATGCAGACTGCCTCTGGTCTTGAATTTTCGATCCTCCTGCCTCCACCTCCCAAGCCGCTGGGATTATAGGCGTGTGCCACCATGCCCAGCAGAAATTTTTTAAAAAAATCATTTAAGTAACCTGCAGGAAATCATAAGCCCAACAAAACAGATGGTTATTTTAGTTTTGCTGTGCCTACTTTGGGTGACCTCCTGATGGAATCTTTGCCTTTTGGGAGTTTGGCTAATCATTTACCATATACTTGTGTCTACTGCAATAAGCATCCTAGTGTAAACAGAGAAAACAAGTAATGAACTTAAGGAAGATGCGAAGGAGCATGGCTGTGCTTTTGTGTGACATTTAAAGGTTGAAACTGAAGCATGGAGCCAGCCCTATGGAACTCAGAAGACACATCTGCAACATCTGCCCACAGAGGACCTTGTCTTGCTGTGACTGTTGTCCCCATCACTGTCACCTTAAGGAATAAGCTTTCCAGACTATAACCTTGCAAAGGCCCATCTTATATGCAATCACAGTCCCACATGGACCACGGGGCTTGGCATAGAGTAGGTCAAAATCAATATTTGTTGAATGTGTGAATAGATGACTCAGCTTTTATGCAATTTATTTCAATATATTGGCATACTACCAAGGCAGCTAGCTAAGCTATACAGTGTTCCTTGTGTCAACACTGGGGATATAGATTGAGCTTGCTGGCTTTTTAGAGCAATGTATCCACCAGCATGGACTTCTGTTAACATGTGTGGCAGCCTCTTTACAACAGGAAAATATCTTGTTTCTCAGTTCATTCCTTTTCTATGCCCACAGTTTCCCCAAGAGTGCTTAGATTGTAAGGAGTGAAGGAAAGAGAAGAGAGACAGAGTGACCTCTATGGATAAGCCACCACTGGCATGTCATGTATCAAAAGAAGAGCCCACTCTTTGTTTCCTTTTTTCTCAGTTTCTTTCTTTCCTGTCATGATTTAACATCCCTCAGGAAGTCCTCAGAAGGTCAAACAGATCTGGGCTCTACACCTTGCCATTTTGTACACCGGGGTCATTTAATCTGGGCTTTGATCTCCTTATGAGTAAGGTAAGAACAAGAATAATTAATGCCAGGTGTGGTGGCCCATGCCTGTAATCCCAGCACTGAGAGGATTGCTAGACATTTGAGGCCCTCTGGACTGCATAGTGAGTTCCAGGCCAGGTGGGGCTACACAGTGAGATCCTGCCTCAAAAAAGAATTGAGAGAGAGAGAGAGAGAGAGAGAGAGAGAGAGAGAGAGAGAGAGGTGTGTCATGCGCATGTGCTAATGAGAGAATGAATGAGACTCTCAAATGTGATAGGGAAGGGAAGAAGCCAAGCAAAAGTGAGTTTTTCAGACAAAGTCTTGTTGAGGAGCATTGGGTATAAATAATCCTGTCCCCAATTAGTCATTGCTAAGAAGGGGTTGGAGAGACCAGAAATTGCTAGGCTCCGGTAGCCCTATGTCAGTCAGCCTTCTGAGAAGATCTCTGAGAGTCCAGTTTGGGTGCCTAAGTGCACGGCGGGGGAGGAAGGGTGTGAGGACCTGAACAGAACCCTTGTGGTGTGGACTTTAGTCCGCTTTGAAGGTGAGATGATCCCTGCACGTAGGGCACATAGGGCATGTAGGGCTTCATGCAGGTGCAAAAGTGGGTTCAGGGTCAGGTGTGGGTTCAATATATTAAATCATACAGGGTTTGGGGTTGATTAGGTTTTGGGTATAAAATTTTAAGGCTATGTGTAGTTGGATGAATACAAACATTTTCAATTTTTTTTTCAATTTTTATGTATAAGATAGCTAATGACTCAAAAAATGAAAAATCGTTAAAAGCCGAACTTGAACCTGTTTTTCACTGGGTTTAAGTTCAGGATTGGGTGCAGAAAAAGTTTTAATGCTTGACCCAGAACCGTTTTAGGGTTTCAGTCCAGGTTTAGTTTGAAGCCTTGCTATCTATACATAGGATTTTAACCTGAACTTGAGTCAAACCTGAACCCTTTAAATTTTAGCCTATTGAACCTACACACAAACCTGAACCCAATTTTTCTCAGCTTTGAAACCCAGCCTTCACATAAAGCCCCTAGAATTGAATCTCGCACAGCTAAGCACTTACTGGGTGTTTGCTACCTTAGTTGATATTTTTATTATATTTTTCCCAGTATTAGAATTACTTTCCCCATGGCTTCATTCCAAGTAGAGGTTATAAACCCAAAAGTAAATCATAGGAACTGCTAGGAGAAAGACTAGGAAAGAGGTGGGATTAGGTAAACTGAAGCGCACCTGCACCATAGAAGATAAGTCTTTTAAAATCAAGTGTTTATAAAACACTACATGCTGAAAGTCTAGCTGAACAAAGCCAAAACAAAAACACACCTGCCCAGTGGCCTGTTAGTTGGTTTTGCCATGACTTAATCTGAGCCTTTCCCAGGAGCCCCTCCCTGAAAGCCACTGTGGTCCCAGCAGGAAAGGACTAGCTTTGGTGCATGCTCATGGATCAGTGCTTTTTGCCAGGCTTTCTGGGAAGCTAAAAGGTGCTGGAATGGTGTGTGATGGGTGGTCTGCCCCCTGCATCCCAGCTACAGTTGCTTCTGTTGAGCTCCTTTCTACTTGTCAAGGCTCTGAATTCATGATCCTGTGGATGCTTTGGTCTGCCCTTCTCAGTGTGTTCTCAAAGTTCAGCGAGGGTGCCCTGATCCAGTGGAGAGTGGGTGCTTGCATTTTGCTCCTCACAAGTGTATTTAGTGAGCAGGACCAAATCCTATGTCTGCTTCTATGGATCTTAAGGAGGGACTCTGTGTGTATGTGTGAGTGAGAAGGAGGAGAGGGGTAGGGGGAGAGAGATAGAGTGGGAGACATAGAGGGGGAAGGAGAGGGAGAGAGGGGGGAGAGAGAGAGAAGAGAAGAGAAGGGAAGAGGAGAGGAGAGGAGAAGAGAAGAGAAAAGAAAGGAGAGGAGAAGAGGGGAGAGGAGAAAGAGGAGGAGAGGAGAGGCAAGAAGGGAAGGGAAGGGAAGGGAAGGGAAGGGAAGGGAAGAGAAGAGAAGAGAAGAGAAGAGAAGAGAAGAGAAGAGGCAGGGGAAAGAGAAGGAGAGTTTCTTTCAAATTAAAATGTAATTCAGAATAGATCTGCCCCTCTTCCTTCTAGGGTATACAAAAGATCAAGAATGAAAAAGTATTGCTTATTTCTCCATGCATTTCATCTTGGATCATTTGAGCCTCCACTTCCCCAGCACTTCTTATCGATCACTTCTGCCTCACTTCTTAACCATCCCTTCTGCCTGACCGTACTAAACTGACCATTCAACCTTATACCCATTGTGTGTGCAGCTCTACTTACTCATTAAAGATGGGTGTGTGTGTGCAAGAGAAAAATAAGACACAGTCCTGGGGAAACAGGATATGCATTCAAAGAGGCATCAGAGATCTAGGACAGTATATAATGAAATGTTGGCTTATGAAGTTGAGACTATAGGTGGAGACGAGAGAAATGACCAAAGGGTTTGTGATCAAAGAAAATTCTAGGGCCGGGCATGGTTGTGCATGCCTGTAATCCCAGAGGCTCCAGAGGCGGAGGCAGGTGGATGGCAAGTTTGAGACCCGAGGTAGTCTGCATAACTTAACGAGACCCTGTCTCAAAAAGAAAAAAAAAAAAAAAAAAAAGGGCTGGGGGTGCAGCTCAGTGGTCCAGCACTTGCAAAGCATGCAGGTGCAAGGCCCTGGGTTCAACCCCCAGTAACACACACACAAAAAAAAAAAAGAAAGAAAGAAAATTCTATGGTTATAAACTGACACAATTCTCATCCAGCTGGCACATTCCAGTCCTTTTTATTTTTTAATCTTACATTAATATCTTTTTATGATTACAATTTAATATGTGTTCATCATAGAAAATTTGAAAGAAAGGAAAAACAAAGAGTGAATTAAGAGCTACCCATAATCCTATACCTAGACGTGGCCTCAATTAACATTTTGGGGTTTTCCCTTCTGTTGTTGTTGTTGTTAGGCATCTTCGTGTGGGTATCCGACTCATAATGACCCTACCTACAATAGGTGAAACACTATTGTCAGTACTTCTCTGCTGTTCATAGGGTTTTCAATGGTGGATTGGTTTTTCCGAGTGGGTTGCTGGGTCTGTCTCCCAAGCCTACAGCACCTGGTGTTCCCAGGTGGTCTCCCATCCAAGTACTAACCAGGCCGGACCCTGCTTAGTTTTAGAGATCTGATGGGATCGGATGCCACAGGGCTATGGCTACAGGCTTTCTCTTCTAGGCACACACATTTTTACTTTTCCTGGGACCTCTTTTTTACTTAATGTGGGTACAGATGTGGGTATAGCTCGGTGGGACCATGCTTGCCTATTGTGGGCAAGGCTTTAGGTTCAATCCCCAGCACTGGAACAACAACAACAACAACAACAACAACAACAACAACAACAACACTCTATCCTGAACTTTCCCCTCATATAATTAAATACCCTTATATATTTTTATAATGGCTGTATAATATTTCATCACATAGGTGTACTATATTTAATAAAATTCTCATTTCCTTCCCAAGAGGTCCCCCTGCTTCATATTCTAAACTAAAGCCAGACTTTTATAGCTACTCTCTGGCTTCCTGAAAGCAGCAATAGATGTTTTGCTCTGTTCTTTCCAAGAACTTCAAAGAACTGTGAGACTGATGGCCCTTTCTCCAGTCACTGAAGCCACAACTCAGCTCAAGGACACCACAGAGGTGGGACAAAGGCTGAGTTAGGGTTAGGAGGCAAACTGGGCTTGAAATGAAAGGATTTCCAATGGCCAGATGGAGGGCAGCATGAAACCCTTCTCTTACAGAATTCTTTCAGAAAGCAAAAGAAACCAGTGGCCCACTTGGGATTGTTTTGAAAGCCAAAGCAAATGGCACATTTGAGAACTGAATTTGGCTCCATTTGTTCAAGGGAAGGTAGGCGGCTTCAGCTGCCTAGGAAACAGGCTTTGAATATGTGCTTCCTGGAATCCTTTATGTTCCTGCCCTGAAAAGGCTCCCAGCATTCCTAATAAAGGATTCATATGATTTGGCCTCCTAGTTTTGATAGCCCACCCTTGAATTCTTCACATTGGTGAGCTCTGGTAAAGCCCTGGTCTCTCCTCAAAGCTCGGCCAGAATTCATCTTCTCTTAGCTGCTCTCCCTTCCCCGTCTTGCCCACTCCCACCCACCCACCTTGGGCATACTTTTATTTTATTTCTAATTTGAAAGCTGAAACTCTGGCACAGTTAGGTGAAGCAACATACAGAGCATCTGCTGCAGTGTCTTCAGTGTCTCAGGAGGCTGCTCAGGAGAGTAAATAGCATTTGCAGGCTGTGGGGCAGGATTGGAAACATCCCCATTACTGGGTGCATCTTGCCCACTGTGAAGGCATGGCACAGACCATGTGGTGAAAGTCTCCAAGACTTTGTGCTAAAAGAAACAAACATAAGCCTTGGCTTGGCCTTTCACTTCATCCAGATCTGTGCTATGGGAAAATGGGGGGGAGGGAGGGGGTAACAAAAGAAAGTCTAGAAAAGATAGCTTCATTTTTTATCATGTATTTATTTGTTTAGCAAATCTTAATCATATTTCAGTATTATTCACCAATGAGATCTGTTCTTCTCAGCAAAGACTAGCTGATCCCTTGACCAGACTGGGGAAGATGGAGTCCTAGGGGAAAGTTGGGACTATCAAACTTGTGGTGAAAGATGAGAGGGGCAATAGAGCTGTTCAGCTTCCATATTCATGATAAGAAATTCCTACAACTGTTAGATATTGTTAGTGATTGCTAGTGAAATGCTGTTATTTCTATTTTCTGATACATTTAATTCAGGAATATCCTCAAACTGCAAGAGATACCATGGAAACAAAATGCTGAGGCATATGTTGTGAGGTGCCATCAAGTCGGGTGCGACTCATAGTGACCCTCATAGGGTTTTCAGTGGCTGATTGTTCTGGGATTGCTTTGGGAGTGGTTTGCCAGGTCATTTTCCCATTTTGGCAGTGCTAGGGATTGAACTGAGAGCCTCAGAGAGGGCAGCATGGCACTCTACCAACTGAGCTAAACGCCAGCTCTGCTGAGGCATATATAAAAATACAAATACCAGGCCTAACCCCTGAATTATGATTTATGTGTTTGTCATTAGAGCTTTGCTGTCCTTATCAACAGATTTTATCTACTAAATTGTACACATAAGAAATGCATCTAGGAAGTCTTCAAAATAAAGGAATATCATTTAAAAATCTTTTGCATAGCAAATGACCATTCTTCAACATATCCTTTGTATAAATCATTTGTATTTATTTGTATTTATTTATTTGTATAAATAATATTGAATTTCATTTGAAACAATTTTCTACTGTAAAAGCAATTGAAAACCTGTAATCTAGAGTATTCATTCTGTGGGAGAAGAGGAAGAGACTGGAAAGGCAGGCTGGGGCCTTTATACAGGACAATCCTAGGAGCCATGAATGTATGAAGTAGAGGCAGAATACGATTACATATTTACATATCTACAAAATATAATCCTTCTAGAGAGGAGGAATATGCAAAAAAAAAATCTGATAAAATCAAGTAGTCAATGTACTGATTGAAACAATTGAGTGGTACATCTACTTAGACTGGCATATAGGATTTTTTCCACCTTAACCAGGCAATAGGATTACTAAAAGAATTAAATAAAATAATCACTAGAGAATTAAATAAAGACAGTCAGAAATTTGGAAGTGTAATTGTGGTAACACTTCATTTGAGGCAAATGGGTTTGATCTCCAGTTGGCAGAGCACACTATGAATAGGACTTAGTAATTATGGCTTTCCAAGAAGCATTGCTCTGAATAACTCACACTCCAGACTGGTTGATCATTAGCCTCTGTGAGTTGAGATTCTTTTTTTCCAGTACTGAGGGCTTAAACCCAGGGCCCCATATGTACTTTGCAAGTGCTCTACCACTGAGCTATACCCCCAGCCCATTTTTTGTTTTTTTATTTTGAGACAAGGTCTTGCTAAATTATGTAGGCTGCCTCTTCCCTTGAACCTGTGATCCTCCTGTCTCTGCCTCCCAAACTGCTGGGATTACAGTCATGTACCGCTGTCTCTGGCCTGGGTTGACTATTTTCTACAGTTTGTTTGTGAAACTCAGTTTATTTGGGTAGTATTCCTGTTTCATTTGTGCATTTTGTTTTTTTGCTCTGAGAAAAAGTATACCATATGCATAGATGAGATAATTTTTTTCTTCAGTGCTTCAGGGCTGAACCCAGGGCCTCATGGATACTTTGCAAGAGCTCTGCCACTGAATTGCACTTCCAGACCCTTAATTTTTTTTCTCCTTGAGTCAGAGTTTTACTAAATTATGCAGGCTACTTCTGGTCTAGAATTTGCAATCCTCCTGCCTCTACCTCCCAAGTTGCTGGGATTATAGGGGTGTACTCCTACACCAGGTTCTATTTTCCTTTTTTTTTAAAGATGCAAATATCTTATTCATCATATATAACTTACCATATTTATTCTGCATAACTACATTTCCCTATTTCTTTCCCCTCTCTACCCCTTATAATCACTATTCTGTTTCTTTGTATTTGACTTTTTAAGAATCCACACTTACGTGGGATCGATCATGCAGTATTTTTCTGTCTGTCTGGGTTATTTTGCTTCGCATAATGCCATTTGCAACAACATAGATGAACCTGGAGGGTGAGATAGCTACTAGCTACTTTCCACCCATCAAAATTGGCAAAAATTCATAAGCTTGGCAATACAGTAGATTAGTAGCTTGGAGAAGCAAGTATTTTCAGTCCTAGTAAAAATGTAAAATGGTACACTCTTTATGGAGGAGACTTTATCATTGTTACCATTTATCCTTTGAGTCTAGGTTCTATCTTGAATATAGGCCCCTAACATTAAAAAATGCAAAACATTACTTATTACAGCATTATTTGTACTGAAAAAAATGCAGTATTACCTAAATACTCTCACATAGGAGATGGGTTGAGTAAACTATGGTAATTCACAAAGTGTAAAATTATATAGTTATTTTTTTAAAGTCTCCATGAGCTGTTATGGAGTGATTATCAAAAGATACTGCTAATTAAAAAAATAATAAAACAGCAGCACATATATTATGTTGTTCTTTTGTAAAAAAAGATGAGGAAATTTAAAAATGCAAATATTTGTCTTTAGGAAAAGAAACACAGGAAGGATAACAAAAGAAAATAACAAAATTGGCTATCTACAATGGGAGCTGGAAGGGGAATGAATGGAAAGGATATGGGAGGAGGATCATTTCTCCAGGAATAGCTTTCTGTATAGTTTTGTCATTTGCTAACATATGTATGCTCTCCCTATTTCAAAAAAACAAAAAACACAATTAAATCAACAGGATGGGAAAGGGAAAATAACATTAAAAGAAAACAGAACCTATGAACCTTCAGGTATTTTAGGTGAATTGTGTAACCACATAGAATGGGAAAAAAGAGTGAGCAAGCCAGCTAATTCTGAGCATGGTATTTGACAATATATCCTAAATTATGGGTAGAGGGCAGCAGAAAACTCCAAACTCTTTTGAGTTTTCTAGTTGTATGGAAAAACTCTGAATCTACTTTAGATGTATTATAGAATTAAGTAAAAGAGTAAATTTATATATTTTGTAAGAACCCAGAGATTTCATTGTGGCTAAAGGACATTAATGGAGTGAGAAACACTAAAGAAATGGATTGTTGTTTTGACTTGCATTTCCTCAACGGCTAGGGATATGGAGCATTTTTTCATATGTTTCTTAGCCATATGAACTTCTTCGAGAATTGCCTGTTCATTTCCTTGGCCCACTTATGTATTGGGTTATTTATTTTCTTGGGATTTGTTTTAGTAAGTTCTTTGTATATTCTAGAAATTAGTCCTTTGCCAGATGTGCAGCATGCAAAGATTTTCTCCCATTCAGTGGGCTCTCCCTTAATTCTGTTGATTGTTTCCTTTGCTGTCCAGAAGCTTTTTAATTTCATGTAATCCCATTTGTCAATTCTTAGTGCCATTTCCTGGGTGATTGGAGTGTTCTTAAGGAAATAATTTCCTATGCCTATGTGTTGGAGCATGTTTCCTATCTTTTCTTCTAGCAGTTTTAAGATATCTGGTGTTATGTTGAGGTCTCTTATCCATTTCAAATTGACTCTCATGTTAATTGAGAGAATAAGGTCTATTTTCAGTTTTTTTCAAAAGGAAATCCAGTTTTCCCAGCACCATTTGTTGAAGAGGCTGTCTTTTCTCCATTGAATATGTTTAGCCGCTTTGTCAAAAATCAGGTGGCTGTAGTTGTATGGGTGTATCTCAGGGCCTTCAATCCTGTTCCCTTGGTTTTCAAGCCTATTTTTGTGCTAGTACCAAGTTGTTTTTGCTACTGTAGCCGTGTAGTAAAGTTTAAAGTCAGGCATCATGATCTGGCTGCACTATTTTTGCAGCTTGTCTTGGCTATATGTGGTATTTTGTGTTTCCATATATATTTTAGGATTAATTTTTTTTCTATTTCTGCAAAGTGCCATTGGGATTTTAATGGGGATTGCATTAAATCTATGAATTGCTTTTGGTAATAAAGCCATTTTTCCAATATTGATTCTCCCAATCCATGAGCATGGGAGGTCCTTCCATCTTCTAATATCCTCTGCAGTTTCTTTCTTTAATGTTATAATGTTTTCCTTACAGAGATCTTCAGAGTCTTTGGTTAGACTGATTCCTAAACATTTAATTTTTTGGTGGGTTATTGTGAATGGGACTGTTTCCTTAATTTCCTTCTCTTTGTATTTACTATTGGTGTAAAGGAAAGCTACTGATTTTTGAGTGCTAATTGTGTATACTGATACTTTGCTGAAGGAATTGGTTAGCTCTAAGAGTTTTCTGGGGCTGGGATTTAGCTGAGTTGGTAGAGCGCTGTGCTGCAGTCTCTGAGGTCCCGAGTTCAATTCCCAGCACCCCCAAAATGGGAGAAGGACCTGGAAATCCACTCCCAAGGCAATCCCCAAACAGTCAACCATTGAAAACCCTGTGAGGGTCACTATGAGTTGGAAGCCAACTTGACGGCACCTAACAACAATAACAATAAGAGTTTTCTAGAGGAATTTTTGGGTCCTTTAGGTAAAAGATCATGTATGTCATCTGTGAATAAGGATAATTTGACCTCTTCTTTGGCTATCTATATCCCTTTGATTTCTTTCTCTTGCTTGATTGCTCTGGCTAGGAATTTGATCACAATACTAAATAAGAGAGGAGAGAGTGAACATCCTTGTCTTGTTCCTGGTCCTAGAGGGAATGATTTCAATTTTCCCCCCATTTAATATAATATTGGCTATAGGTTTGCTGTGGATGGCCTTTATGATATTAAGGTATTTTCCTATTATGCCCATCTTCTGTAGGACTTTTTTTATTGGAAATTTTTAATGTACACCTTAATGTGATTCATTCTGACATGTTTTTCCTTGTGACATTTCCATATATGCATTTTGTTGTACATTATTCATATAGATCCCCTTACCCTCTTGTACACTTCCTCCCCTCATCCCACCACCCCATCAAAGACTTCTCTACCATTTACTTGTCTTTTTATGATAATATTTTTCTGTATATCCTTGTGTTCCAGTTCTGTTTAAGATAGAAATTTTTCCTGTAGTGAACTTTCTTTTTACCTTGTCAGAACTATTACATGCATTTTCTAGACCATTTATAATAATACCATTCTTAGATTTTTTCCTTTTATTGTAATCCGATGTTTGTATAGGATTTTTTCCTCCTTATTATTTTGATTCAGCTCCCACATATGAGTGAGAACATGTGGTGTATCTCTTTCTGAGCTTGTGTTCATTCACTTAAAATAATTTTCTCTAATTCCATCCATTTTGCTGCGAATGGCCTTATTTCATTTTTTTTGACTGCTGAATAGTATTCCATTGTGTAAATGTACCATAGTTCTTTATCCATTCTTCTGTTGAAGGGCACTTTGGTTGATTCCATATCCTTGCTATTGTGAAAAGTGCTGCATTGAACATGGAGATGCAGGTGTCTCTGTGGTATGATGACACATCTCCCTTTGGGTAAATTCCCAATAGTGTTATAGCTGGGTCATATGATAGATCTATTTTCAGTTTTTAAGATACCTCCATATTGATTTCCACAGTGATTGGACCAATTTACAACTCTATCAACAATGTAAGAGTGTTCCCTTTTCTTTGCAACCTCGCCAGCATTTGTTGTTATTTGTTTTATTGATCTTGGCCATTCTTACTGGTCTAAGGTGAAATCTGAGTTGTTTTAATTTGCATTTCCCTAATGGTTAGGGATATCGAGCATTTTTTCATATGTTTCATGGGTTTACAGACCTCTTCATTTGAGAACTGTCTACTCAGTTCCTTTGCCCATTTGCGTATTGGGTTATTTGTTTTTTGGGGAGGTTTTTTCTTGAGTTCTTTATAAATTCTGGTAATTTGGCCTTTGTCTGATGTATAGGATGCAAAGATTTTTTTCCGATTCCGTGAGGGTTTCCTTGACTCTGTTAATTGATTCTTTTGCTGTACAGAAGGTTTTTAATTTCATATAATCCCATTTATATATTCTTGTTGCAATTTCTTGAGCAATTGGAGTCCTATTAAAGAAATACTTTCCTATGCCTATATGATGGAGTGTATTGCCTATCTTGCCTTCTATTAGTTTTAAAGTTTCTGGTTTTATGTTGAGGTCTTTTATCCATTTTGAGTTAACTCTCATGCATATTGAGAGATGCGGGTCAGTTTTAATCCTTCTACTGGATGACCATGTTTCCCAGCACCATTTATTGAAAAGGCTGTCCTTTTTCCAGTTTACTTGCTTTGCTCCTTTGTTGAAAATAAGGTGGCTATAGGTGTGTTGAGGTATTTCTGGGTCTTCTGTTCCAGATGTCTTCAGGCCTATTTTTGTGCCAGTACCAACCTGTTTTTGCAACCACTGCCTTATAGTATAGCTTGAAGTCAGGGATTGTGATTCTACCTGCATTAATTTTACAGCTTAAGAGTGTTTTGGCTATATGTGGTCTTTTGTGGTTCCATACGAATTTTTGGATCTTTTTTTTATTTCTGTAAAGTCAGTCAGTGGAATTTTAATGGGTATTACATTAAAGCTATAGATTTCTTTTGGTAGGATAGCCATTTTTACTATATTAGTTCTCCCTATCCAGGAGCAAGGAAGGTCTTTCCATTTTTCAGTGTCCTTTGCTATTTCCTTCTTTAATGTTTTGAAATTTTCCTTGTAGAGATCTGAAGGGTCTTTAGTTAGATTGATTCCAAGTTATTTAATTTTCTGGTGGGCTATCATGAAAGGTATTTTTTTCTGAAATTTCCTTCTTTTCCTGTTTGCAGTTGGTGTAAAGAAAAGCTATTGATTTTTGTGTGTTGATTTTTTAGCCTGTGACTTTCCTGAAGGAGTTAATTAGTTCTAGAAGTTTTCTGGTTGAAGTTTTGTGATCTTTCAGGTATAGGATCATATCATTTGCAAATAAGGATAATTTGACCTCTTCCTTGCCAATCTGTATCCCTTTGATTTCTTTCTCTTGTCTGATTGCCCTGGCCAGGACTTCAATTACTATGTTAAATAGAATAGGAGAAAGAGGACATCCTTTGCTTTTTCCAGATCTAAGAGGAAATGGTTTCAGTTTTTCTCCATTTAATATAATGTTGGCTGTAGGGACTTTTGTCATGAAATGATGATTCCCTTTCTCAAAGGCCTTCTCAGCATCAATTGAGATGATCATGTGATTTCTGGAATTTTCTTGATATGTTGAGTTACGTTGTTTGAACCAGCCTTGCATCTGTGGAATGAAGCCCACTTGATCATGGTATATGGTATTATTTATGTGTTACTGAATTCAGTTTGCCAGAATTTTACTGAGAATTTTTGTGGCAATGTTCATCAGGGACACTGGTCTATGGTTCTCTTTCCTTGAAGTTTCCTTGCCTGGTTTTGGTATCAGGGTAATACTGGTTTCATAGAGTGGATTTGGAAGTGTCCCTTCATTTTCTGTTTTATGAAATAGCTTGAGGAGAATAGGTATTAATTCTTCTTTGAAGGTTTGATAGAACTTTGCTGTGAACCCATAGGAACCTGGGCTTTTCTTTGTTGGGAAACTTTTTATTACTCTCTATTTTGGTGAATGTAATGGGTCTGTTTAAATTGCTTATGTCCTCCCAGCTTAATTTTGGTAATTCATATGTGTTAAGGAACTTTTCCATTTCTTCTGTATTTTTTTGGGGGGGGGATGGAGTACAATTTCTCAAAGTGTTTCCTGGATTTCATTGGTATCAGTGGTTATTACCTCTTTCTCATCCCTAATTTTTAAAATTTGAGCCTTTTATTTCTTTCTTTTAGTGAGACTAGCTGGGAGGGGGTTGTCTATTTTATTAACCTTTTTGAAGAACTAGCTCTTAGTCTCATTAATTCTTTGAATTGTTCTTTTAGCTTCTAATTGGCCAATCTTTGCCTTGATCTTAATAATTTGTCTGAGTACTCCTTATGGAGTTGACTTTTCGTTGGCCTTCTAATGCCTTAAGATGTGTCTTTAAGTTACTCAGTTAGTCCTTCCCTAGCTTATTGATGAAGGCACTCATGGTTATGAACTTCCCTTTTACAACTACCTTTGCTGTATCCCAAAATTTTGGTAGAATGTGTTCTCAACCTCATTTGATTGCAAAAATTTTTACATTTCTGCTCTGATTTCTTTGATGACCCATTGGTCACTCAGCAGTGTATTATTTTGTTGTTGTTTTTAGTTGCCATGGAGTCAGTATCTGACTCATAGCGACCCTGCGTACAACAGGCAAAACACTATTGTCAGTGCTTCTCTGCTGTTCATAGGGTTTTCAATGGCAGATTGAGTTTTCGGAGTGGGTCTCCAGGTCTTTCTCCCAAGCCTACAGCACCTGGTATTCCCAGGCAGTCTCCCATCCAAGTACTAACCAGGCCTGACCCTGCTTAGCTTCTGAGATCTGACGGGATCAGATGCCACAGGGCTATGGCTGTAGGCAGTGTATTTAGTCTCCATGAATTTATAACATTTCTGGAATTTTTCTTGCTTTTGAGTTCTAGTTTTATTCCATAGTTATCTGATAAAGTACAGTGGATGATTTCTCTTTTTTGAATTTGTTGAGGCCCTTTTTGTGGACCAAATATGGTGTATATTAGAAAAATTCCATGTGGTGCTGAGAAGAATGTGTATTCTGCATCTGATGGATGGAATATTCTGTAGACATCTATAAGGTCTAAGTTTATGTGTGGTGCTATTTACATCTATCATTTCTCTGTTGAAATTTTGCTTTGATGGCCTGTCTATAGGCAAAAGTGGGGTATTGAAATCTCCCATAGTTATTGTGTCTGGCCCAATGTGTTCCTTTATGTCCAATGAAATTTGTTTTATGAAGCTTGGTGCACCTGTATTTGGTGAGTAAATATTGAGTATCATCATGGGTTCCTGGTTGACTGTTCCTTTTACTAATATGTAATGTCCTTCTTTGTCACTTCTGATTAGTTTGGGATTAAAGTCTAAGTTGTCAGAGATTAGTATCACTATTCCTGCCTTTTTTTTTTTTTGGTTCCCACATGCATGGCATATTGTTTCTCAGCCTTTAATTTTCAGTCTTTTATGGCCTTTATGGATTAGTCTCTTGAATGCTGCATGTTAAGGGTTTGGGTTTCTTAATCCAATTGGTCAGTCAACACCTTTGTATGTTGAGTTAAAACCATTTACTTTGAAAGTAATTATTGAGAGGAACTTATTATCCTTTATCAGTTTGGTGTTTGTTTCTGTTTTTTGATTCATATTTAGCCTATTATTTTCTTAATTTCCCATCATGTTTATTATTCATTCCTTTGATCTTGTACTTGGAGTTGTCATACCTCTCTCATAGCTGATGTTTCCATTAAGGATCCTGTGCAATGCTGGCTTGGTGGCTGTGAATCATTTAAACAAATCAATCAAGTCAATATCATGGAATGTCTTGAACTCATTGTCTATTTTAAAAGATACCTTCTCTGGATAATGTAATCTTGGTTGGCAGTTATTCTTTTTCAGGATTTGAATGATGTCTGACCAAGCTTTCCTTGCTCTTAAGGTTCTTGTTGAGAAATCAGCTGTTATTCTGTTGTGTTTGCTTTTGTAAGTGAGTTGGTATTTCTCTCTTGTAGGTTTTAGAATAGCTTCTTTGCTCTCTAGATTTGCATTCCAATTATAATGTGTCATGGAGAGTATCTGTTCTGATCTACTTTTTTTGGAGTTCTGGACATTTTAGTTGTATAGGTATCTATTTGTTCTCTTAGGTTTAGGAAGTTTTCATCTAAAATCTGTTTGAATAGATTTCTTATTCCTCTCATGTTGTTTTTAGCTCCTTCATGAACCCCCTGAATTTGTAGGTTGCATCTCTTCATTTTATTAAAGACCTCTTGAAAATCTTGATCACACCACTCTATCCTTTTATATTTCCTGGCATCTGAGTAGGTAAGATCTTCCACTTTTTCTTCAGAATCATATATCCTATTTTCAGCTTCATCTAATCTGGTTGCTGTAGATTCTGTTGTAATACTCATTTTATTTTGCTTTGTATTTCCAGCATTTCTATTTGATTCTTCTTCAGAATCTCAATTTCTTTGCTGAATTTTTCTTCCAAGTTGGATACTTTTGTGTCCAGAGTTTCAATTGCTCTTATCATGGTGTCCTTGAGGTCTTTCAACATATTTATCAGTAAGCTTTTATATTGTTTTTCTTGTATCTCTAAGACATTGGTTACTTTGAGATTGTCTGTTGAAGGGCTTTGGTCTACTGGAGCTTTTATAGGTTTTCAATGAGTGATTGTTTCAGGATTGCTTTGGGAGTGGACTCCATATCCTCTCACTTTTTGTGGCATAGGGGATCAAACTCAGGGCCTCAGAGAGCAAAGAACACTGCTCTACCAACTGAACTAGTCCCCAGCCCCATGCCAGTCCTAGTCCTAACTTTAAAAGGTCTGCCATCTTCTGATTTTTCTCTCTTAGACTCCTTCACTTTGGGAAGCCATGTAGCATCTTGCAAGAAGCCTGGCTGTCCTGTAGGAGAGCCCATGTGGAGAGGCCATGAGGCAAAGGCAGACATGGGACTGTGTGGAGAGAGAGGCACACATGACCCAGCTTAGCCTTGTCAAGCCTCCCTGCTCTGTTGCTATATGACTGCAGCTGAGTGAGAACTGCCCATCAAATCCCAGTCAACCCATAGCCCATAAGATAGAATAAGATGGGTGTTATTTCAAAACACTAAATTTTGGGGGTAGTTTGTTACATAGCACTAGATATTTGGAATCCTAACAGGGCTTATGCTTCCAACTTAAATTGTGCAATTGAATGATGTGTGTGTGTGTGTGTGTGTGTGTGTGTGTGTGTGTGTATGTGTGTGATTTTTTTAGATAGGGAAAGTAGAAATAAACTTTACTATATATATACTTGACATTGTAGTGTTGAGAGAATATAAGATTCACTGTAGCATTATTTGTTAAATTTATAAAGGCTATATGAATATTTGGAAAAGTTCTCTTAAGTAACTAAAGTACTTTTAAAGCAAATCAAATAGCTGAAATTGATAGATGCTTCATAATATGTCTAGGGTTACTAATTAGAGGTTATTTAGTCAACTAACTTCTAATTCTTCACAAATATGGCTAAAAGTTCCTGGGTTCATAACTAGAAAAAAATTGTAAATAAATGTGAGATACTCAAGCAATAGTAGGCTTCAAATTTATTTCAAAAGCAAGTATTATGAAAAAACCCAAAACAGCTATAAATTGCCTTTTACACATATGGGCATAAAAACCCACTTTTCAAGGACAGGAAAATAACTTTGACAATAGTGTTGAGGGCTTTAACAATATGTACTTAAAGATAAAGTATATTTCCAGCACCCACATTTTATCCTTTGATAAAAGCATAGTTGGTGTTCTCTTTATAAGTAGGTGGCTAACCCATGCAGGGAAATCAGAGAGCAGCCCTTTTACCCAGGCTGAGAAGTGGCTGTCATTTTTAGGAGGGTTCTTAATTCTTTTTTTTTTATTAGAAATTTTTAATGTACATCATAATGTGATTCATTTTGACATGCTTTTCGCTGTGACAATTTTCATATATGCAATTTGATAAGCATTATTCATATAGGTTACCCCTTACCCTCCTCTATGTTTCCCCCCTCCCCCCTTCCTATCTAAGTTTCCCATCCAAGTCTTCTCTATCTTTTACTATATAGTATTTTTCTATATGTCCTTGGGTTCCATTTCTGTTTAAGATAGAAACTTTTCCTGTAGTGGTCTT